>LBNU01034640.1:0-16511 GCA_014162995.1 Artemisia annua
TGAAAAGATTGTGGTTCATCTAAGTGATGATAAGTTGCATTCATTTAGCGAAGCTGACTTCCAAAAGTTGAACCCCAACGACATTGAGGACATGTATGTTCCCAAACTTCAAGGAAGAGTACAGAATCTACCAGGAAGCCTTCAGTACGACCTCATCAACTCATTGCTTCTCTTCGTTCGTCAAAGAATCATCAAAGCAAGAGTTGAAGACGTTCAATTGGGAGCCGAAAGCTACCAAACCGGTCTCAACCTCACAGCTCCTGAAGACAAATGTCCTGGAATCCATGAAATGCGGTCATACACCTTCAACAAGAAACCGTTTGGGGTCGCATTTCCATCACAAGGACGAATCTACTTCATGAGATATGAAGAGACGATGAATTTTGGGGATGAGACACTCAAGAAGGTCTTACTTGTTCTTCAAGATAGGTTGGATAAGCACAACAAAGGGCTGAACGTAGGCTCGGTGAAAAAGGATGCTCGTGAAGCTCAGAAATTCATCGCCGTCATCAGACAACGACTGAAAATCCGACATCACGTTCGAACTCTTGAGAGCCTGATTGGCGCACGGGAAGCTATTCCGAACATCCTAACATACCGCCGTCCTGATCAGACTCCATTGTGAATCATCATTGGGTACTCTTAAATTTTAACATCATTTTCATTTTCATTCATTCATAATGGCTTGTGTACACATTACAGTGCACAACCCGATCTTGTAAAGAAAGGACCCTGAGGTACGCATCAGTGCCTCAATCCTCATATAAGGACCGAAGGCTTCTTACTTTTGAGTAGAATTAATCAAATTTTTCAAAGATTCTCATAATTCTGCTCAAAAGAACAAGTATTCCCTTGAAAATTCAAAACCTTCAAAATATAATACAACATTTGAGGGGGAGTACTTGGAAAACATCTTTGCTTACAATCACGTTGTTCTTGTTTAATTCTCCCCGTAAGAGTCAAAAAGGCATATTTTAATCAAAAGTTTTCAAAAATAACATTTGATATGCTATTTTTGAGGGGGAGAAAAGTTAAAAGTGATCAAAATATGAATAAAAGTTAAGGAATCTCATGTGAGCTCGACTCAGATATCACCCAAGAATTGACGGAACAACAAATGTTAGTAATCGAAAGGACTTGTCCGATAAGGACTTGTCTGAATAGATTGTACCATTTTCGAGAAACTCTTAGTAGATAAGTACTATGACGGGTCTAACTTCCTCTTTGAGGAATGTTAACAACATCAAGTTAGTTAGTAGGGCTAGTTATCACCTAAAAGCTGATAATGGATCCCTTTAACTAGCGACGTAAACGTGTCCCTCGGGTACAAGTCTATTAAGAGTAGATCAATTCTAAAAGTGCCCACTCTACCCTGCATGTGCAAATTTATCTTAAACAATGACGAGCACATGTGAAGGGGGAGTATTTCTGAAAAAGTAAAACTCTCGAGGTGTTAACCAAATGTGTTTTATATTCATAAAACACTTCGAGAGATTTTCAGCAAATGGTTTTATGGCGACATGGAGTTATAAGGTGATTAAGGATAGGAAAATGTCCTATGATCCGCCAGAGCCGGAGGGATCTACCCAAGGACAACTCCCATAGTCTAGAAATAGAAGTCCTTAGGTATGATACAAAAGAAGGGGTATGAATGAAAGGGAAAGAAGGGGTTGAAGAATGAAAAAGAAATGAAAAGAAAAGGGTGAAAAGAAATGAGCCCTCCATATATTCAACCTTAGGGCAGACACCGGGTACACCTCATCTGCTACTGATTGTTACAAAAGTAACATCGGTATTGAAGATAAGACGTCATGGACCCAGTGACGCAATGCACTAAACCTTCTAGCCACTCAGGTATCTCTCAAAAGATACTTGTTTCATTCTCACGGGGAACCGGTATAATCTATCGACCTTCTCTTAGAGTTGGTTGATATTGAAACAGGAGACCCTGCCCCAATCTCCGCATAGGAAACCATAGGTGCACTAATCGAGTCTAGAGCCTCGAGATTCATCAAAGATCTCTTAGGAACACTTAGTTTTCTTACACTGGTTGTTCTACATCAATGGACACCAGTTGTAAATTATCGAGTCCTTCGCAGATCTTAGCAATCTGCCGAGAACGTTTATGAGAGGAATCACTTAGGTGTTTTCTCAATGATTGAACGGAAATCCTGCCAGGGTCAACATCAAACAGCCCTGACAGCAGGTCACTTCGGTAACTCCTTGTGGGTTACGCTTAGTGTGTTCGGTGACGTTCCATGTGCATTCTACAGTCGCGGGGTGATCTCCAGCGGCTCACCTAATCGTTGGTGTACGTATGTATGTCAGTGTTAGCCCTCTCGGGGGCATCCGATTAGGAACGGCCTTGGCTAGGATTAGAAGGAGTCTTCACACTATGCTGTTGACGAATTCTAACTCCAAACCTGTAAGTGCCGGACGGTCTACAGTCGTAGGGTGATCTCGTACGACTCACCTAATCGTTGGGGTACTCCGGTACTTTCTGAGTTAGCTCCTTCGGGGGCATCCGATTAGGAACGGCCATGGTGAGGTACAGAAGGAGTAACCACATTGCGAGGGTGAAAAATTCTGTTTCTCACTTGTAAGTGCCGGTTGTTTATCACTAACCATTTTCTTGCAGGAACTTCACCACCAACACCTGATTCCACATGCTCATACTTACGTCAAAGACCTCCCGAAAAGTTCTAAGTTATACAAAGTCAAAGAAAGATCAAAGTTTCTCAAAGTTAATGAAAGATTCAACGTCAACGGAATCTACAAAGTCTTAAGACAAAAATCTTACTTAATGATCGGGAATTACTTGAGTACAAGTCATAAAAGTTCAAAGACGTATGAGCATGTTGGAATGGCGTACTATCAAGTTGAGTCGAAGGAGTGACCAAAGGCAGATTACTACATCATATGCATTACTTCAACAACAAGGAACAAGGATTGAAGAGCAAAGAATTTTTGTTTAATCTAACCGATTTTGTGACGTTAAGCAATTGCCAAAGTTCAAGAATAAAGAAGATGACGTCAAAGTAACCATTCACCATTGACGACCGACCCTTAGGGGGAGATTGTTAGGAACACGTTTCACGTTATTCAAGTGTCGGTCATAAGTTTACGATAGGTTGCTAGTTTTATGTTATTATGTTTTATGTTTAAACATTTTGTTATGAAAGTTTATGATGTAATGTTACTACAAGTGGAAGTCCAAGGGCTAGTAGTGTAAAGTATGGTGATGAAACTTGAGACCCTTGGACTCCCCTATAAATACATTGTGTAAGCCTTGCTTAAGGCTTGTTGGTTCTCTAGTAATACAAAGTTCATTATATCAAATTTGTTGAGTTCCTTCCATATTATTCTTCTTCTTCTTCTCCATTCTTGTTTCTTATTCATTCTAGTATCTTTGGTTGTTTATGCTATAACATGGTGACCTAACACTTCACCGCTTGAAAAACGATTAATCAATGGTCATCCCTAACGATCTAACCCGGAGGGGTTTCAATCGTTCCTTTCGGCTTAATGCATCTGCTACTACATTGGCCTTACCGGGATGATAGCGAATTTCACAATCGTAGTCACTCAGTAATTCTAGCCAACGACGTTGCCTCATATTTAATTCCTTTTGATCCAAAATATGTTGAAGACTCTTGTGATCAGTAAACACGGTACATTTAGTGCCATACAGATAGTGTCTCCACATCTTAAGGGCAAATACTACCGCTCCTAGCTCTAAATCATGAGTCGTGTAGTTTTCCTCATGCTTCTTTAGTTGTCAGGATGCATAAGCTATCACTTTGCTTCTTTGCATCAAAACTGCTCCTAATCCGTGGTATGAAGCATCACAATATACTATGAAGTCTTCACTTCCTTCAGGTAGTGCTAATATTGGTGCTTCACAAAGCTTTTGTTTTAACAACTGGAAAGCTGATTCTTCTTTTTCTCCCCAGATATATTTTTCATTCTTTTGAGTCAATTTGGTCAAAGGTTTTGTGATCTTAGAAAAACCTTCGATAAACCTTCGGTAGTAACCTACAAGGCCTAAAAATTGACGTATCTCTGTGGGGTTTGTAGGTGATGTCCACCCTTTGACGGCTTCTATTTTTGCAGGGTCCACATTGAATACCTTGACTATTTATTATGTGCCCCAAAAATTGCACGGTGCGAATCCAAAAATCGCATTTCAAGAATTTAGCATACAGTTCTTCCTTCTTGAGTAATTCTAGAATGATTTTCAAGTGGTCTGCATGTTCTTCCTCGTTGTGCGAGTAGATCAAGATGTCGTCAATGAATACTATCATGAACTTATCTAGATATGGTTTGCTCACTCTATTCATTAGATCCATGAAAACTGCTGGTGCGTTGGTTAAACCAAATGGCATTACTTGGAACTCGTAATGTCCATAGCGCATTCTGAATGCAGTTTTGGGAATATCCTCTTCCCGAACTCTTAGTTGGTGATATCCTGACCTTAAATCGATTTTCGAATATACACTTGATCCTTGCAGTTGGTCAAATAAGTCGTCGATTCGGGGTAATGGGTATCGATTCTTTACCGTAAGTTTGTTCAACTCTCGATAATCGATGCACATACGGAAGGATCCATCTTTGTTTTTGACGAATAGGACCGGGGCTCCCCAAGGTGATGAGCTTGGTCGAATAAATCCTTTATTAGACAATTCCTTTAATTTTTCCGATAATTCTTTCATTTCTGAGAGTGCTAACCTATAGGGTGCTTTAGCTACTGGTGCTGCTCCAGGTACTAATTCGATCTGAAATTCTACTTGACGGTTAGGTGGAAGACCAGGTAAATCTTCAGGAAATACTTCTGGAAAGTCTCTAACAATAGGAACATTTTCAATCGCTTTTTGGTCGACTTATCTTCCGTAACGTGAACCATGAATGCTTGACATCCTTCATTCACATGTTTTATCATCCTAAGGTATGAGATAATTCCATATCGAGGTTTACTTTTGTCTCCTTGAACAATGAGAGTTTCATTTTTGAATGGAATGTGGACAGCTTTCTCATCACAATGTATTCTAGCATGATGTGCGGATAACCAATCCATACCAATGATGGCGTCAAAACTACCAAGTTGTATAGGCATAAGGTCAATAGAAAAAGGTTTTTCTAACAAAGTCAGAGTACAATCCTTCATAAAAGAACTGGTGCCTATCAAATTTCCGTTAGCCATTTCGATTTCGTAAGTGGTACTTAGATTAGAAGGGGTAACATCGAGTAAAGGTGCAAACGTATCTGACACAAAACTCTTATCCGCTCCAGCATCAAATAATATTCTAGCATTATGATGATTGAGTAAGAACGTACTGGTGACAACGTCAGGTGCATTACCATCGCCCATTATGTATGCTCTTGCTCGAGCGTTGTTCTATCCATTCCCTTTTGGGCATTGGCTCCTGATGTGTCCTACTTCTCCACATCCATAACACATGGGAGTTATGATTTGTGTGTTGCTTCCAGTGGCAGGGCTTCTACAGTTCTTAGCCATATGTCCAATCTTTTGGCATTTGTGGCATTTAATGGTGCAAGGACCATCGTGGTGTAGTTTGCATCGATTGCATTGGGGTTTCGAACCGTTGTATCCCCTGCCTTCTGTTGCAACAAAGGCCTTGTTGTTCTCTTGCCTTTTGTTCTGTTGCTGATGATGGGTGTTTCTATTGGAGTGGTACTGGTTGTGGTTTTGATTGTTGCCTTGGTTGTTGTAGTTATGGTGGTTGCTGGTACTGCCGTGCTGGTAGTTGCTGTTGTGGTGAGTGGTTCTCTTGTCATCCAGTTTTCTTTTGAGCTCATTGTACTTAACCTCTCTGTCCAGTAGTTTCTTTGCTATTTCCATAGCGGCTTCTAAGGTTGTAGGGTTTGATGCAGTGACATCCCCTTCTATGCTTCGAGGGAGTCCTTCGATGTATTTCTCCAACGTCTTTTCGAGATCTGGCACTTTGGATGGGCATAGTGTTTTGAGCTCTTGGAACCTTCGGTTATAAGCCCTTAGGTCAACTCCTTTCACTATTAGGTCGTGAAATTCATCCTCAAGTTTTCTTATCTCAGAACGTGGGCAATACTTCCTTAGTATTTTTGCCTTGAATTATGTCCAAGAAATCTGGTATGCTGCTGTTACTCCTAATGTTTGCACAGTAGCGTTCCACCAAGACAAGGCATCTTGCATTAGAGTACCTGTGGTGAAGATAACTTTATCGCTTTCAAGACAAACACTTCTCTGGAAGACGGTTTCGCTCCACTCGAACCAGTGAGCTAATTTCGTTACTCCTTCAGTTCCTTTGAAACATGTGGGTACACAATCCATATAGTCTTTGTAGGTACATCGACGAGCTGCAGGTGCTGCTTGCACGCCGATACCTCCATTTTGAGCTTGTTGTGCCGCGGCTCGTTCATCTAGGATCGCATTGACGCCTTCCGCAATTGCTTGTCGCATAGCTGCGGGTGTCATAGTTACTGTAGCTGCGGGTGCAGGTGCAGCTGTTGCTCTCCTTGGACGGGCCATGCCTCTATTAAAATGACAGAAAGCACATATTTAGGAATAGCTAAGTCATGTTAGCATCTCTTCTAATAATAATGTACTCAAAAATAGGTCGTAGTCATAATAACTTAGTCAACGAAAATTTTGGGTTAAGTCGTGTCCAAACATTGGCACGACATGTTCATGGGGTGAATATGATTTTGACCTGCTTGAACCAACATATCATGAACATCACAACGTAATATAAAGATAAGGTTTCCATAAATCAAATGCCAATTGTTACAACACTTTATTAAAACTTGTCCAATTTTGTTTACTAAACATTACGGCAAGCATTTTATTAATATGGCATTGACATTGACGGGTCTCAGATTTATGGCTTTCCTGACACTTCATCCATATGACGCTGGAGCTCGGTGATCTTAGTGGTCAAGGTCTCGATTGTTTGGTCTCTAGCCCGTTCCCTGGCATAGAATTCCCGGATCGCATGCCTGAGAGAGAAGTTCTGGGCACTGATTTTATCCAACTCATGATCAAAAGATGCTAACACGTCTCCCACAGCGGTGCTAGCTGAACACAGTGCTGCAATAAACTCCATGGACTCACTGGACTCAGTTTTTATCTGTTCAATCCTACCTTCCACAGCCATCTGACCAATGATGAGATTGTTAACATCCTGGGTAATATGTCCACACGGAAGACCATTCATTATAGTAACAATATCATCCAATCGATCTTCATGCCTAGCAATCCTAGCTGCCAATAGAGGTATGGTATGGTGAATAGGTTCCCCAGTAACCGGAAGTCTTTTTGGAAGAGAGGCAGAGCTTTCCCCAAGTTCTCTTTTGCTAGGGGTTCCTTCCTGAGATCGCCAGTATCGAAGAATCGGTAGCAGAAAAGACCAATTACGAGTGCTCACCTGTTTGTAAGTTCTTCTTCTTCTACGGTTCTCTGTTCGAATACCTGGATATGATGAAGTTGGACGAACATGGTAAGTCCTATGGCTAGGTGATACTGGTACACTATGGGTCACTGTAGGTGGTGATGCTGATGGTGGTATAGCAAATGATATCGGCACAGTAATGGTCTGCTGATAGTAAATGGTTGGTTCAGTCATAACCGGAACTGTTGGTGGGACATTCACTTGCTCATGAGTGGTTTCTTTTTCCTCAGTGTGCTGGAAAACTTTTCCTGCAGAGACTGGATCATAGGTTTGAGGTAGCTGATCTTGGATGAGACTAGAAGGTACTGGAGGTGAAGCCTCCGAATCTGATGATAAGTCAATGGTTTTGGACACTGAAGACATGATACTGTAATAATCCCGATTAGTAAATACAAGTCATTAGCAAAATCATAATCATGTTAATATTACAAGAAGTCATATAAAAGAAATCATCTCTACCAGATGTTCGGATACTCGTAGGCACGGAGGGCATAATGTGGTATTTTGTAAAATGGTCCATTTTCAAAAATGTAGTTATAGTCCAATGTCTGAAAAACACTTGGTTCGCTATAACCGAAGCTCTGATGCCAATCTGTAACACCCCCAAAATTTAACCATGACAGCGGAAGACTTTTATAATTTACAGCGGAAGACTTTTTAATTTACAGCGGAAGACCTTTTTAAAATAACAGCGGAAGACTTTAATATAACAGTGGAAGACTTTTGGGTGTTACTTCGAGGATCTTTTCACAATCACAGAAACAACACAAAGTGATGTTTAAAAGTTTACTTTATTTCAAAATACCATATATTAAGATGTTCACATTTCAACAACACATTTATTTATTATGAAACAAAGTATTTGTTTAAGTCCATATGCCCACTCCGTGCCTTCATGGTCCTTCTTGCTTAATTCCTGAGATAAACATGCTAAAAGTCAACATAAAGTTGAGTGACATTCATAGGTTTGAAAGTTAAACAGTTGAACACAAGATATAGTCATTTATTGCAAACGTATGCAATCAAACAAGTTGAAAACAATTCACATATATCTGTTATTGCATTAAGCTCATGACACACAACGATTTGACAGCCAATCATATTTAATAATATGACGCAATATAATAATATGCCCCCAAGATAGGTCTTTGCCAGTAACCTATGTTATCAAAATAATGTGCATTTGGTTGTTTTCTCCAACGACCAAACGGGGATTGTCAGCCCCAAATAGATCTATCCACCATTATTTACGTTCACTCATCCAGTGATTAAGGTTCATGATTGAGGGTCTTTTGGCAATAGCTACTTAAGCAATAATAACGGTCAGCCGGTATATTAATACCAAAATAAAAGACTTGTGTTCGGTTTTTAAGCATGTATACCCCCCACATAAAACAGTTAAAAAGTGGGCTATGAACTCACCTTAGTAGTACAGTTGTATTGTAATCTCAACAAAGCAAGGCAACGGCTTCACACACAACCTAAAAGATATTGCAAGTTTCAGTTCGATAGTCTAAGTCCAGTTTTATCGCGAATACTAGTCATTCAATTACGAACAAATCTTGTGTTTGTTAAATGCCTTAAGTTCGAAAGCAAAGTTATATATAAATATAACTTGTAAGTACATTGATCGATGATTGACGAAAAGTTATCGTAATTAAGTCATATGAGTAATTCATGAATAAAGAAATATAGTACGTTTCGTTATATATCGTTAATATTAATTATATAACGTATATAAAAACTTATTCCGTTCTTTAATTTTGAATACACGTTCTTCCATATAAGCATTAATATTATTTTTATAAAATAATATTTACAGAAAAATCCTTTAAGTTTCACCAATTTACAATTATGACCCTAACGATATAGATTTTACACCGTTAGTCCAAAATTAAATATTGTTTCATTTTAGGTCCAAAAAGTATTACATTTACATTTCTTACTCCCATGTTTCAATATTAATAGTTTCTAACTCATAAAAATCAGTTTTGATAGTTTCCACCCAAAGTTTACAACTTTGGCAGTTTTAGTCCTCGGTTACAAAAGTTTTGCAAATTTAGTCCAATTTTCACCAAATTAAAAGTTTAACATTTATACTTTATAAATAAGCTTAAAACATCTTAAAAAACTTATTTCAACAGCTTAATATCTTAAAAACCACTTTTTACACTTATTGGGCCTTAACAAGACAAGTTAAAGGCCCAATAATGATTTTTGATCCAATGGGCTTATGAAAGGTTTGGGCCTGGACTTGGGCTCAATTTTAGAGTATAAAAACATTAGAGTAGAGCTTATAGGACCAGCTTATCATAAAAGCTTATTGGGCTTATGTTAAGCCCACGTTAACTTATAAAATTTTATAGAAAACTGATTTGCTCGCGTAGAAAAGGGTCGGGTAAATGGCTTATACAAGCTTATGAGGTCGAACGAATTATGCTTCCCAATTGTTTACCAGGGTGTTAACGAGGTCAAGTCATAAAAACAATATGTTATGTGTCGAATTTTGTTTTAACGAGGTCAAAGCTTTTGGTCAAAACCAATATCAAAATAGTTCCAACACTTAGAAAATATTCTAAGTGTTTTCATTTTTATGAATGGGTCTAGCAACCTTCAAAATGTGTCGAATTGATTGGTTAGACGTTATATTCATGTTCAAAACTTTATGTCACTCGTTTGTTAACGTTTAGAATAATTAGAATGTTAAATAAAATGTAAGTGTCACGTTTATATATGATGAATAAAATCAGCAAAGTAGATGTGCAAAAACTAATATGACGAAAAGGAAATAATAATAAGGGGTCTCCAAGTTCTCACCTCACCACTTGGGGTGGGAAAGTTGGTACGTATGGATCAAAGTGGTACAATGGTTCAACGTGGGATGGTTCACAGCACACCAAGGTTCAAGACGAGCTAAGATGGTACTCCTTGGATCACTTGTATGGTTCGTACTCCTCGCCAACTTCTTGTCCCACCTCGTTTTGTAATCTTCACGTAAAGATAAGTGTGGTATGTTTTGTGTGTGTGTGTTCGTTTAAGTTTGCATGGGAGGTTTTTATAACGTGTTTGTGAGATGTTGATAAGCACAAGAAGTTAACAAGAGTTTGTGTTGGCTTGTAACTATGCGTGGCACCTCAACTTCCCCCAATCACATACTAGCAACAAGAAGAATGTTCACTATACATTCCTGACATCCTACTGTTCAAGTGAGTCAGTCTAGAGGCCATTGGGTGAGCTTGGGTGGTGACTAGAATGTGTATGACACGTTTTTGGTATTATGGCTACATGATTTTGCTCGTTTATTTTGGACAATTTTGAGTTGGTAAACGAACGAGTTAATCAATAAATTTGGTCATTCCTAAATCCTTGCTAGGTTATCAATTAAGTGGTGCAAAGATATAACTATGTCGTGTGTCGAAAACAAAAGAAACGAGGGTGTTTTGGAGGCTTGGGACTCGACGGGTACAAAGAAAGAAAAGAAAAATTATTAAAGGGGTGTTTGGGCCTTTAAGGCCTGGTGGGCTTTGGGTTGCGTCTGGCCCAACAGAAAAGAAAAAGAAAACAATTTAAGGAGTCCGTTTGGGGTAGCAGTTGGGTTTTGAGGCCCAATGGGTCACGGGGGCCCACATAGTAAGTTTTGGGAGTCGGGTTACGATCCAATAATATTATTGACCAAACCCGGGAATTTTCGTAGGTTCCGGAATTGTATAATTATTATACGATAAGTATACGAAACGTATATTTATTAAATATAAACGTTAAAAATATATTCGCGATACTTAGACTATCTAGGTTTATGTGCAAGCATCGTTCCTAGTTAAATGATCATTTCACAATGTCATAGAGATTCACATAATACGTCATGCATAAAAAATATTTTTGTCACTCGTAAAAAGGGATATTTAAATAACGAAATACCTTTATTCCAGTTTATGTATTTACTAATCGTACGGGAATTTATGAAAGATAATTAACTTGCCACCACTAAATACCCTTTATTCCAACCAAACCGTGTTATCATATCCCTACACCTTACGTTACAACCCTTTATAAAGCCCTCTTTGATAGTTTATCTTAGGTGCTTACGCCTAGTGGAGGAGTAATTGATCCTTTCCCAAGCCTATGGTAATCTATTTGCTATGACAGGTAGTGAGTGTTATTTTCCGTTTCCATTTATGAGATATATACTTTATGACATTTGAGAGATGTGAGAATCCAAAAACTATTTGTGAGGTGCTAGTGTATGATTTCCGTGCTTATTATGATTAGGGTCGAATAACTATTTGTTGTAATTACTTTTATATTCATGTTAAATGACCCCTAACTCATATTTTGATTGTAATAAAAGCTCATTTGCTTGAGGACAAGCAAATCCCAAGTGTAAGGGTATTTGATGAGACGAAAAGTGTTACGCTTTTAGGGGGTCATTTAAGCCCTAATTCGTATAAATGTGATCAAATATTGCCCTAAATCGTTCCTTTTGTCATTTTAGGTACTTTTGAGAGGAATTCTGGAAAACATGCATATTCGGACATTTTTGGAGCATAAAAGTGAAGAAAACGACAAAGTCTCAAAAGATGGTGATTTATAACCTGACGGCGTCAGAAGTCACAAGGTGACACCGTCAGAAAGTCTTGACAAAAGAGTTAAATCCAATTTTCAAATGACGGGCCAGAGGAATTAACACCTGACGCCGTCAGGTGTTAGGAATTATAGGCCGTCAGGAGTAAAGTTAAAGATTGACAGCCCAGAGAGTTTATAAGGTGACGGCGTCAGAAGTGGATCTAGGCCATCCGAGAAACTTATTGGCGGCGAGCTGACGGCGTCAGCCCTTATAACCTGACGCTGTCAGAGTGTAAAATCTATATATAGTTTTCTAATTTTCATTCATTAGTGTGGAACTTTGTGGAGAACTTTTCGAGCAAACCCTAAAGTCGAATTTCCTGTACTTTTTAGGGTTTCCAACCCTTGGAACCCTCATGCTTAATTAAAGATAAGTCTTCACTTCAATTCAATCAATATGTCTATGTGTTGGTTGATTATATCTTTTGCCTGTCTTTTAATTAACATGTGTAGCTAAATTCTTCTTGTGTTTGCTTAGATCTAATGAAACCTAACTATTAATGGTTGATTGGTGTGTGTTGTTGTTTGTTGGGATGATTGTTCCATCAATGTTAGGCTCAAGAAAACTTGCCAACCTCCTTTACGGTAACGTGCTTGAACGTCTTGGGAAACATGTAGCCAAGGAATACTAGGCTATTAAGGTAGTATTTAACGCATGAGCCACTGTTTACAACCTCTATGTTTGTGTCGTGCATGGCATAGGGCGAGATAAGAGCTCATAGAATTGGAGAGATATGTATGCCACTCCATGAGTTATTAGGAATACACCCTTCATCCACACAAGTAACATACATATCAATTAACCGGTAAAAGATAGTTAGGGAGTAATGAAATCTAAGTAAACACAAACTTTCTCCATATTGTTTTCACAACCGCAATAGTTTAGATATTTATTTTATTTTAATATGCATAAGTAGTAAACTTGGGTTAGTTGACTAGCAACTAATTCCGCCCTTCTTCCAAAACCGAGATTTTACTTGCTTTCCATAAAATATAAAAATACAAAAAGAATCTTCCTTCCACCCTTAGACCTATTAGAGTAGTTTTTCTATCCTAACGAACACTATTCCCTGTGAGAGAACGATCAATCCCCCGTACTTACCACTATCCTATACTACATCGGTCAGGTACACTGCCTGGTGGGGTTGTAAGCCTCTTGAGATCCCTCGAGAGGTAAAACCTGTTGTAAGGTCACAAAACCACGCATCAAGTTTTTGGCGCCGCTGCCGGGGAATAGTTATTGTTTAGGTAGAATTTTTATTTTTTTAGGTCTACTCACTAGATTCCTTTCTAGTGAGATTTTTATTTTATTTTTCTAGGATTTCTTTAGTCTATCTTTTTTCTTCGTGTTTTTGTTCGTAACCTTTACCATCCGCCATCATGGAAGGTGGTAACATCCTTGATCCCAACAACCCACTTCAACCAAACCACCCACCACAACCAAACCAACCTCCTAGACCCCGTACCTTAGGAGAGTATTCCCGACCTAGCCACCTTGGCTATCGCAACACCATTGAGCTCACTCAAGGAGCCAATGTCACTCCCTTGCGATCCGACACCATCCGGTTGGTGCAAAGCGGATGCGCATTCCATGGACTTCGTTCCGAAGATCCAAACCAACATCTCAAGGATTTCCTCAAAATCATAGATTCCATAGACCTTGATGTTGTAACTCGAGAAACGACCCGATTGCGTCTCTTCCTATTCTCTCTACGGGACCAAGCTAGTCAATGGCTTGAGCAACTTCCCGCAGGATCCATCACCTCTTGGGACGATCTCACAACTCGTTTCCTTGCTCAATTTTTCCCACCGGGGAGAACTACCAAGCTAAGGAATGATATCTTGGTGTTCCAACAATGCCAAGGCGAAACCCTCTACGAGGCATGGACTCGATTCAAGGACTTACTCCAAAAAGTCCCTCATCATGGCTTAGACCATTGGTTACAGATCCAGCGATTCTATGATGGTGCAGATTACCACACTAAAAGAGCCATAGATTACGCGGCCAAGGGGAGATTGAGCAGACTTAGCATTGAAAAGTGCTGGGAAGTCATTGAGGACTTGGCACAGTACGAAGAAGAAGAATGGGTGAACTCAACAGTCTCAGAAGAAGGGATCTTGAATCACATAAGCACGAACCAAGATCAATTATTTGATAACATAAGAAACCAAGTCGAGATGCTTATGAGAGCCGAAGAATCTCTTACTGAAAGATATGAGGAGATGAACGCAGTTGGTAAAAGTACACTCCCTCAACTCTCACGACAAGATGAGTTCGAAGGGATAATGCTAACTTTCATGAATAATCAAGAAGAGCAGCTCCAACGGTTGGAGGCTCAATTAAAGGACACCGAGGATGTTTTCATGGAACTAGCCGAAAAGTTCATCTCCAAAATAAAGGAGAAAATTAAGGAAGAGGTATCACACAAGAAAATCGAAAAGATATTTGAACTTCCAGTTGCAGACAAACCATGTGGTGTGGTTAGTGATGGACTTCCTCTTCCCAATACTCCACCCTTACACTCCTTCCACCTTTGTGAACCCCTCTGTAGAGAAAAGAGTTCTCAGGTTCACAGCATCTTTGTGGGGAACTTCAAAATTATGCTTCCTGACTTTCAGAAAACCAAGAAACGTTCATTTGGTTTTAAGCCAGGAGGAAAAGGCGCCCAATTCAAACATACCCTCGACCCAAAGACATATCTAGAAAGTTCACCCCACCTGATACATACTTGCCACAATGGAGAATGGAAATCGGATAAGTCCACAACCGACCCTGGGAAGTTCAGATCACACCCAACGAGTGTAGCAAGACTTTTGACCCAGGAGGGTCTTGCTAACTAAGGGGCATGCCTTTCGTAGAAGTTATGATGCCACAAAACAACTTTCGAAAAGAGCAGGGGCTGAATTGTAAATTCTGAAAAGTTGCTTGGTCGATAACACCTGACGGCGTCAGCTCGTAAAGCCTGACGGCGTCAGCTCGTCCACCCAGCTTTAATAACTTCCAAACCCATCACTTTCCTCACAAACCCCACAAATATTATCCACCCCACTCTTCACCAACGAATCTCCAAGCCCCAATTCGTGCCATTTCGTCATCATCTTCCACGTGGTAAGTATCTTTTCTTCACCTTTTTCATCCTAATTGTCTATTCGATCCATCATTTTTGATATCCCCAAAAATTCGAAACCCTAGAATCGAATTGAGGTTGAAAACTTAATAATGCCTTATAGTTGATGTAATGTTAGCAAGGATTAAGGCACCAAGTAGTTAAAACTTCGATTTAGATTAGTATTGCGTTAGGGATTGCGGATTCGGCCACCACCCTTTGGCTTATTGGCCATTTTGCTGTCATAAGGGGTGTTTAGGTCAAGGATCTACAAGTTTCATGCTTGAACTTTCCCTCGTAATCTCGGATTCAAATTATGCAGAGTCTGACGGCGTCAGCCCGTAGGCGTGACGGCGTCAGGACCACCTGATGTCCCAATCACATTTCCAAATGTATTCTTAACCTTCCTTTTTCCTCTTGCTTTGTTACATGATATGTATAAGCGATCTAGGAGTCACAGGGGTAGTTCATCTAGGGCTCCCCAGGTTAGTTTAGCGGATATAGTCCGAAGTTGGGGTGTTTTTGAGGGAAATGATGCAACCGCAAAATACCAAGAGTTGCACAACCATGACATTGACCATGGTGCGATCATTGACTGGGACTTCTTGGCAAACAGTGGTTTGGAGCAGGATTTTATCGATAGCATAGGGACCGATGTTTTTACGGGTCCGCAGTGGTTGAGTTTGTTTAGACTTAGGGAGCATGTTTATGATGAGTTGGTGAGGGAGTTTTTGGCCACTTTTTACTTGGATATTGGGGCTGCTAGAGATGAGGTGGGGGCCACATCAGTGTACTTTAGGTTAGGAGGGGAGAACCGCTCGTGTTCTATTGTTGAGCTAGGTTGGAGATTGGGACTCTACACTCAGCACGAGGCCATTCAGGGGGGATTTCTGGCCAGGCTGAGTCAGGGGCTGACTGTTAGGAACGATTTGAGCTATGCTATGTTTTGGCCTACGATTGGAGCTGGGGTTTATGCGTCCGGGACTACTACGGCATCTGCCGTTAGGGACCCCTGGGTTAGGCTGGCTCATCGGTGTATTTCATACACCCTGACTGGGAGGCAAGGCTCCCAACATAGGATCACCCTCTTGGACTTATTCTTTCTATACACGATCTACTATGGGGAAGCCTACTGCAACATCCCCTTTTGGGTGCCTAGTTACCTCCAGGGTGCAGTTGGGGAGAGGGCCAATGACAAGATCTATAGGGGTATGTTCATCACCAGGCTGGCTAGGTCATATGGGGTCCTGACACCCGAGATTAGGGGTCTTCTGAGCTCGTCAGGAATATGTAGGGTGGTCAGGGTCAGGTCCCTGAAGCAGATGCATGTGGTGTC
>LBNU01034642.1:5454-19547 GCA_014162995.1 Artemisia annua
GTTACACTTAATCATGTTTCTATGGTTTAATGTGACCATATATGACATTTGGTCACACTCGCCAACTGTGTGACATATATTTGTCACTATTAAATGCATATCGTGACTAACGCTTCAAACTTACTTTTTCGTTGTCACACATTTCAGACACTATGTGGCTAAATATTCAGCATAGAATAGCAGTCACGTTTAAATAATGTGTGACAAACTTGACTATATAATTTAGCCACATACACAATTACCTCATGTGACCATATATCTATTTTGGTCACACTTTTAAATTGCGTGACATATATTTGTCACATATGTATATCTATAGTGTGACTAATGTTTCGAGCTCATTTGTATCTGTCACACGTCTCGAATTAAAAGTGACTAAATAATCCAAATTTTTTTTTCTAGTTACCTCTAGTCACATAAATATTCAAATGTGTGACAATAGAATTCCGAAATGGTCACATAAGTCGGATCAAGTGTGGCTGTTCATTTTATTCTGGTACATTTAGTCACGTATAAATGTTACAGTGTGACATTTCAAAATCGACCATGCGTGACCAATAGAACTTTTTGTACTAGTGTCAATTGTATAATGCGGCGTATCTGGAGTAGAACGAGCTTGATCTTCTTCTTTGACCAAAGTTTCATATGCGGCGCATGGTATAGTTCCATGCGGCGCATTCTTCAAAGTCAGGCAATGGTCTTCGAATTCATCTAAGTATGATATTGCGGCGTATCTGTTGAGTGAGATACGGCGCATCTTCTGGATTTCAGTAGACTTTTGACTTCTTGCTCATTTTGTTCCATAATTAGTCCAAAATCGCCAAGTTTTACCTTTTACCTGTTTTTACCTGAGAATCACTAAAGTAAACATTAAAGCACCGATTCTCACATATAATAAAGTAAAACAAGTCAAATAAATAGGATAAATGATGATGATAAAATGTACTTATTTGAGTTCATCAAATATCCCCCTACTTGAACTTTACTTGTCCCCAAGTAAACCTTAGATTTAATCTTATGAAAATGTATCCTAAAAGGTATTAGGATTTATTTTTAACAATTAAGCACGTATTCATTTCATCACAATCACACAACCAATCACTTAACGAAGTAGAAACAAAATAATTTTTCAATATAAAACAATTCTAAATCGTTTGGTTGCTAGTTGTGACGAATATTCTATCATAAGCTTGACAAGTATACGCATCTCCCCCACTAAAGCCAAGGAGTAACAAGTCTAAGGCGGTAAAAAGGGTTTGTTGGTTAAGGATTGATCATCCTTTTTAATCTCTATCGATCTCATATTCCAGAAAAGGCGACAAAATCACGAATACATGATCGAATCCACGACCACGATACTCGCAATTGCTCAATTCCTTAACTCGAATAGGCTAAAGATAGGACCAAGTAATCTTCACCAATAAAATTATATCAAAAAGGGCGACAAAATCATAAATACATAATCGAATCCACGACTACGATACTTAAGATTGCTCAAATCCCTAATCTCAATAAATCAAAGGTTTGGATGAAGAATGATATAGGGTATGGATAATAATTGGGATACAAATTGGTGTAAAATAAAAAAAATTAAACAAAACAAATAGATTAAAATCCTAAGTGTGGTTAATTACTTTCCCAACCATTCCATGAATAAGACTCATATCATTGAATAACTCACGCTTTTGACTCATGTAACTCACGCTTTAGGTAGACACGAATTATACTCAACAAAATCTTAAACAAAGAATAACCTTAGTTGGCGTTCCCATAACGGCCAACTCCCATTTAATCCATAAATATAATATACAACAACAAATAGTGGTGATATCTCCCACTTTACAAAACTTTACTTAAGTTGGTTAAAACAGACTTCCAACTTCTTTTCTTTCTTTTTCTTTTCTTTTTTTTTTTCGATTTATTTTATTTTTATTTTTTTTGAATGTGTAAAATTTCACAACTTTTTCTATCACGATTTTCCAGATAATTTTTTCCATACTTTTCATAACTTTCAGAAATAACTGTAATAGTGAAAGTAGTAAACACACGAAAAATAAACTAAAAATATACAATATGTACTTTCACTCCAATTGCATTGTGCAATTTCCCGACCTAACCAAAGATAATGAATTACGCACGCGAACACAGGTAATGTAAGGAAACACACTTTGCCTAAAGTAACTAACCACGGATTTCAATCTACAGGGTAGGCTAAGGTGTAAGGGTGTAACGAAACATTTTAACAAAGGTGTAAGAAACGAAAGGAATGGTTCTAATGGTTTTTCTGGGGGTATCTTACTCTAAAAGTGAGAGTAAACAAAAGGGTTTATACAGGGGTTAACTAACCAGTGTAGTTAGTTAATATTACATAACATATATAGGCTTTTTGGGTGTAATCCTAGAATTTACCAAGTTAGACAAGTCACTCCAATTATATTAATAATACTTATTATGGTGGTCTCGAATAGTATACAAGCCAAGTTCTAAAGTTTACAAGTCACCAGCACACCAAAGTTTTTGATTTTAGGCAAAAAATAATGTTATGTGTGCGGCTATGTAATTTAGACATAAACAAAAACATGCTAAAAATTTTAAATTTTGATATATTAAGTGCATTTTAAGCATATTTTGAAAAAGTTTGGACAAGTAAGTGTTCTAATTCTCCATCCCTTCACTTAAGTTAAACAACGTCCTCGTTTGTGTTAAAGGTTAAAACTGGAAAATAAAAGAATTAGAACAGAAAACTTCCCTGATATTTGCTCGGAATGATCCTCCATTATGTGTTTATGAGCAAAAATCAACTTTCTTGTGGATTAGAACGTTTAAGCTTCATAAATGATGTTTCCACAAAAAGTGCAGGAATCTATAATACCACCTGGACTTTTAACACACCTGAGTTAAGAAGGTTCAAACTTGTATAATACATTAGTAGTTAGTAAAAATAAAACCTAAAAATTAAACTGTAAATCATCAGGTCAGTCGATACGCCGCATCCTATGGAAGAAGATGCGCCGTATCGAGCCTGGAATTAATACGAACCAGAATAAAAGATGCGTCGCATCCTTAAACAGGGATGCGCCTCATTAAATAAACTGACAGAATGTTTTAAAGTCGAAAAATAAAAATGCAGAAAAATAAAATAAGATATGACCAGTGCAAATGATATGCCGCATTCCATGATGGAGATGCGCCGCATCTTCTGCAGGTCTGACAGACTCGACTTAGAACAGAAAAATAAAATGTTCCGGGTTGTCTCCCGGTCAGCACTTGTCTTTATTCCAAAGTCTTCAAGTTAGACTCACGTTCAGCTCCTATTTTGTTCTCGTCAAACTCAACAACCTCGTTATCTGCGTTGTCGATGTAATTATCAAAGTACTTCTTTTCAGGTCGTCCTTCGGAACAACCTCGCTATCTTCTGCAGGTCTGACAGACTCGACTTAGAACAGAAAAATAAAAAGTTCCGGGTTGTCTCCCGGTCAGCACTTGTCTTTATTCCAAAGTCTTCAAATTAGACTCACGTTCAGCTCCTATTTTGTTCTCGTCAAACTCAACAACCTCGTTATCTGCGTTGTCGATGTAATTATCAAAGTACTTCTTTTCAGGTCGTGCCTTCGGAACAGAACTTCCTTAATCGCCCTTGACAATTGGTGCACTTCAATTGCCAATTCTCTAATCATATTGTTTTGTTCTTTCAGCAATAGTTCGTTAGTGATCTTGAATTCTTTGATAAAAGATTGATTCTAGGTCTTCCGAACCAGCTTGGAGAATATCAATGATGATTCCTGAAACACAAAACAAATAGGCTTCGCAGTAAAAGATTTCAAAGAGACAGGAAAGTTGATTAGAATATTCTCCGTTCGGGATAAATAAAAGTGATGATATCTGCAAATGATGCGCCGTATCCTGGAAAAAGGATACGCCGTATCTTATTTCGTTAAAATTAAATCAGACTTTTATTTTAGAAAATAGATACGCCGCTTTTGAATTAGAATGCGCCGTAACTGTTAGATATCAAAAATCAATTATATTTATATAAATTAAATGCACCGTATTAGCAGAAGCTAATACACCGTATTTTCATTAAGTTTCAAAATACAAGATTTTTGATTTAGTGAATGCGCCGTATCGATAAAATCGATGCGTCGCTTCTGTTTAATAATTCAAAAACTGTTTCTAATTTAAATATTAAATACGCCATATATGTTAAAACAGATGCGTCGCATGGCGTTAGGGTTTCGAAAAATTTCTTATTAAAAACAGAATACGCCGTATCTTGAGGAAAGATGCATCGCACTCGAGTTATTAAACGCGTTGTATTTTTATAAAATTAAAATGCAATACGCCGCATCTGAGAAACAGATGCACCATATCGTTTGTATCAGCACAATACAACGACAGCAGTTAGTACAAGAAAGAAAAATAAAATAAAAATAAAAATAAAAATAAAAATAAAAATAAAAATAAAAATAAAAATAAAATTACAGAAAAGAAAAACACACAAAAACAGTGAATATGCAAATTATACAATGAATGCAATCTATTTAATATACAACAAGTTAGGGGTTAGTCTCTAAAAACCTAATAAAAACAACTAATTAAAATACTAATCAATTAAACAGATAATAACAATTCACTCCCCGGCAGCGGCGCCAAAAACTTGATGCGCGTCGTGTGTCATTGCGGTTTAGGAGTTTTAATGCCTACTCAAGTTTTAAATTTATATTTAGCCGACTTATCAATAACTCACACACTTAACGAGCAGTGTACCCAGTCAGTTTGTATATAATGGTAAGCAGAGTGTCGATCACTAAGAGTGGAACGTATTATCTAGTTATCTTAATCAGTATTTTAATGTCCTAAGTTAGTTTTACAGCCTAATCTAACGAAAGGAGGTTCAGCTTGAGAGACTAGCACAGTTTGGTTATTAATTAAACAGTAAATTAAACTAATGAGCACGAATCAGCCAATAGCATACACGTACACAGATAGATAATAGAGACTATAAGAAGACCTGTCCTGATAATTAAGTAGCTTGTCACTTGTTTTATTACTAGTTTTATATAAAGTGTATATTAGTTAAATCTTTCTCGTTGATTTCATTATATCAGCGAGTAAACCCTTAATGATTACTTATGACTATCCTATTTATCCAAAGACGTCGGATTAAATAGGCGAGGAAGGGGTATGGCGGCCCAAGCAGTGCTCAGCTAGACACAGAGGTTATCAATGCACTAATATAAATTCACCAAAGACATCAAACATATAAACTTTAATTGATGGGAAAGCAAATTTAAGGCGGGCATATGATCTTGCGTACTCACATACTACCGGCCATCTATCCTGATGAATTAAAGCTTACTATTACAATAAAACAAAACTACTTAATGAATTGAATACATGCAGGAGCTTCTTACAGCTCTAATATCTTTGTTTGGGGCGTGTCTTGTGTTGCTTGTTCGTCTGAATTCGACTCCTTAGGGTTATGGTGCACACAAAATTCGTCTAGGTCTTGGGGTATTTATAGTTTCTGTCTGAGGGTTCGATGCGGCGCATGTAATTGGTAGATGCGGCGTATTGACTTAACTTCGCGTGGGGTCCAAGCTTATTATATTCTGGAATATTCGTACACCACCTTTAGATGCGGCGTAACTTGAATCTTTATCCGGCGCATGTCCTTCGGTTGTCTTGGATTGTTTCTGGTGAAGTTTAATAGTGATACGCCGTATGTCAATTGTATAATGCGGCGTATCTGGAGTAAAACGAGCTTGATCTTCTTCTTTGACCAAAGTTTCATATGCGGCGCATGGTATAGTTCCATGCGGCGCATTCTTCAATGTTAGGCAATGGTCTTCGAATTCATTTAAGTATGATATTGCGGCGTATCTGTTGAGTGAGATACGGCGCATCTTCTGGATTTCAGTAGACTTTTGACTTCTTGCTCATTTTGTTCCATAATTAGTCCAAAATAGCCAAGTTTCAGCTTTTACCTGTTTTTACCTGAGAATCACTAAAGTAAACATTAAAGCACCGATTCTCACACATAATAAAGTAAAACAAGTCAAATAAATAGGATAAATGATGATGATAAAATGTACTTATTTGAGTTCATCAGGAGGACTATAAAACAACCGTGCAACCTCAGAGACGAGTGAATCCCAATATAAAGGAAGTCTTAAAGAAGGAAGTCATTAAACTCCTAGATGCAGGGTTAATTTATCCAATATTAAACAATCCATAGGTCAGTCCTGTATAGGTTGTACCTAAGAAAGGAGGGATGACAGTGGTAAAGAATGACAAAGGTGAGTTGGTACCCCAAAGAACAGTCACCGGTTGGCGTGTATGCATCGATTACAGGAAACTGAATGATGCAACCCGAAAGGACCACTTTCCTCTCCCTTTCATCGATCAAATGTTGGAAAGACTGACAGGACATGAATACTACTGCTTCTTAGATGGATTCTCAGGGTATTTCCAAATCCCTATCGCCCCTGAGGACCAAGAAAAGACCACATTCACATGCCCTTATGGTACCTTCGCCTACAAGCGGATGCCTTTTGGACTTTGTAACGCTCCCGCCACTTTCCAACGATGCATGACTGCAATCTTTCACGAATTAATGGAAGACAGCATGGAAGTCTTCATGGATAACTTTTCCGTCTTTGGAGACTCTTTCGATCGTTGTCTTATTAACCTCGAGAAAATGCTCAAACGTTGTGAGTGAGACCAACTTGGTCTTAAATTGGGAAAAGTGCCATTTTATGGTAAAAGAAAGGATCGTGCTTGGGCACAAAATCTCTGGAAGCGGAATTGAGTGGATCGAGCGAAAATCGAGGCTATATCCAAGCTTCCTTATCCTACTACGGTCAAAGCAATACGTAGCTTCTTAGGTCATGCTGGTTTCTAAAGGAGATTCATTAAGGATTTCAAAAAAATAGCTCGGCCAATGACTCAGCTACTTGTAAAGGATGCTCCATTCAATTTTTCTCAAGAATGTAAGGATGCCTTCGACCAATTGAAGAAGGAACTCACGCAAGCTCCAATTATGGTCACTCCTAATTGGGAGCTACCCTTCGAGATCATGTGAGATGCTAGTGATTATGCTGTTGGAGCAGTGATAGGCCAAAGGCTTAACAAACACTTCCAGCTAATATATTACGCTAGCAAAACCATGAATCCTGCTCAGGAAAACTACACCACCACGGAAAAGGAACTGTTAGCCGTGGTATTTTCTTTCGATAAGTTTCGCCAATATCTAGTCCTCTCAAAAACCGTTGTCTTTACAGATCACTCAGCTCTTCGGTACCTTTTCACCAAACAGGAAGCTAAACCACGACTAATCCGTTGGATCCTATTACTGCAAGAGTTTGANACAAACACTTCCAGCTAATATATTACGCTAGCAAAACCATGAATCCTGCTCAGGAAAACTACACCACCACGGAAAAGGAACTGTTAGCCGTGGTATTTTCTTTCGATAAGTTTCGCCAATATCTAGTCCTCTCAAAAACCGTTGTCTTTACAGATCACTCAGCTCTTCGGTACCTTTTCACCAAACAGGAAGCTAAACCACGACTAATCCGTTGGATCCTATTACTGCAAGAGTTTGATGTAGAGATTCGTGATAAGAAGGGAGCAGAAAATCTAGCGGCTGATCATTTCTCTCGACTAGAAAACCCCAGCTTGAGCGAATCTAATAAGAATGAGATTTGGGATTCGTTTCCTGATGAACAGCTCATGTTAATAAATGACTCTGAACCATGGTACGCAGATTATGCTAACTACCTGGCAAGCAGAGTTGTACCCGAACACATGAACATACATGAAAGAAAGAGGTTCTTCACTCAGTTAAAATACTATTTTTGGGACGAACCTTTCTTGTTCCGCAGATGCCCTGATCAAGTGATTAGGCGATGTTTCTGAGAATGAAGCAATCAGAATGATGAAAGAATGTCATGCAGGTCCATCTGGGGGACATCATGGAATGAATACTACTGCACGAAAATTTTTTGATGCAGGATTTTATTGGCCTACAGTATTTCGTGATGTGAAAGGGATGATACAGGCATGTGACGCATGTCAAAGAGCTGGGAATATCTCTAGAAGGGATGAAGCACCCCAGAATTATATACAAGTTTGTGAGGTTTTCGATGTTTGGGGAATAGACTTTATGCGTCCCTTTCCATCTTCTAGAGGGAATGAATACATCTTAGTGGCCATTGACTATATTTCAAATTGGGTAGAGGCGCAAGCCCTTAGGACCAACGACGCTAGGGTAGTCATTCATTTCTTAAAGAAACTATTTGCTAGATTTGGCATTCCAAAAGCTCTTATTAGTGACAGAGGAACTCATCTTTGCAACACGCAAATGGAGAAGGTCATGAAAAGATATGGAGTCTCCCATCGATTCTCCACTGCTTATCATCCTCAAACCAACGGTCAAGTCGAAAATACCAATAGGGCAATAAAAAGGATATTAGAAAACGGTCAACCAAAACAGGAAAGACTGGTCCTTTAAGCTTGATGAAGCTTTATGGGCTTTCCGAAATGCTTACAAGACGCCTATCGGAACAACCCCTTTTCGCATGGTTTACGGCAAGGCATGTCACCTCCCAGTAGAACTGGAGCACAAGGTATACTAGGCACTTAAGGCCTGCAATTTGGATTACACAATAGCAGGAACACATAGATTCTTGCAGCTTCAAGAGCTTGATGAATTGAGATTGGAAGCTTTTGAATCTTCCATTACATACAAGGAAAGAACAAAAAGATGGCATGACCAAAGGATTAAGAAACCTAAGGAGTTCTCAGAAGGAGATAAGGTATTACTATATAAATCGCGTTTGAGGTTATTTCCTGGAAAACTAAAGTCCAGATGGTATGGGCCATTCACTGTGAAGAGCTCCTCAAGAGTTGGAGCCGTCGTATTAATTGATGATGAGGATAGGGAGTTCACACTAAACATACAACGAGTTAAACATTATCAATAAAATGGTAATGAAATGATCAATGAGGAAGATATGACTTTTGACGAAGAGGTCACGTAATAGACCGTGACTTTGAGTCTAGCAACAAGACTCGTTAATAAAGAAAAGCGCTTCTTTGGAGGCAACCCAAGTTTTATTTGTTTTGTTTATTTGTTTATTTGATTTTATTTGTTTCCGTATGTATGTTTTATTTTTATTGCTAACAATTCATGTTTCAAATTACATTGTAAAAATGCTTTATTTTGTTTTTAACCTCGTCTTAACTATATATAAAGGTATTTTGCAAAAGATAAGTGTAAGAGAAATCCAAATTTGTTTTTAAGAACGAATTGGACATGGATTGTAGCAATATAAAGTGAACATACATATTAGTATTGGTTTGAGTCAAATGCTTGTATCGAGTCATAATGAAATTTTGCAGGATTCCAGGAATTAAGGTATTTGTTTTTCCAAAAATTTTCTGGAAACTAAACATAAGGATTCTGTCAGGTCAGTTCTGAAGGTGTCAGGATTTACCTGACGGCGTCAGGTATTGATTCTAGAAAAAGTTTTTAAAATTTAGTTTTTCTGCCGGATTATAAAAATTACTGCATCTTTAATTCCAGGAATCTGCAAACTTTCATTCCACAAGTATTATATCCCTATATAGATTTTGCCGCCAATTTTACGAAAGGTTTGCCTAGATTGTTTTCTCAGGATTAACAGGTTACATTGGACAAGAAGATGAACATGTAATCAAGTTCATGACATCAAATTTTTGGCGTCGCCTTGATCTTGAAGCTTTTACATCATCTTGGAAGAAGATCTAACCATGTTACCACACGATCCACATCAAACGAATCAGGGGAGTATTTGTTTCATTCGTTCATATTCTTTACTTTTACATCTTTTATGTCAACATTGGGGACAATGTTCGGTTTAAGTGTAAGGGGGGTAAATGTAGACACCTCAGAAAATGCAATTACGCTTGATTTTTGTTTGTTTAAAGGTAGATGTGTAATAAAACTGAGAGAAATATTTGTTAGGGCAATTTAGCGCCAAATTTAAATTTTTTTGCAACATATAGGAGTGAAAATTTAGGCATAATAAGCGTCTCATGGATAGGAAGTTGTATTACTAGCCTAAAAACCGTGCCACTCAAAAAAAATTTATGAATAAGGTAGTGACCATCCGAGTGTTAGATTAATTGACTAACGCGCTAGTGATCTAGTGTATGACTTGGTGACCATCCGTTATGCAAATAACGCGCCAGCAATCCGAGAAGTACACTAATGACCATCCGTTAGTTGAAGCGTCAAGGACTCGCGCTAGCGATCTACTAAGTTTATTTAATATGCTTGTTTGTGTATCGGTAGTAATTAGATTCTAGAACTTGCGTTTGTGACCATCCCAAATCAACTAGTGAGACTACATTCGTGTAGGTAGGTCTACTACATGATAAGAGGCATTAGGATAAACCCTTGTTTTACACCCGTATTATAACTACATTGACTTCATTGGTCAAGTAATTCTCCCACACCCTTAGCATTGTACTCATTTTTAGTACACGATACCCCTAGCACACCCCTTAGAGACTATCTTTTCGTTTGTTTACAATCCACCCCAAATGTATACCCAAATCGCCTTAGCCTACCTTGTATGCACTCACCTTTGGTGCATTATTGTGACAACATTTGTTTAAACCCTTAGTTAATTTTCTTATTGATTACATGGTTGCTAAGTCGAGTCATATCTTGTACATATTGTTTTGGGACGATTGGGACTCATGAGTAAAGTACTAGTGTAATAAAGAATGGGGAAGAACATCACTTGTTACCCCCATATATGCATTACTATTTTTAAAAGTACTCCAAGTTTTTCAATAATCTTAATTCGAGTCATTAGAATAGTTAAGGGGAGAACCGAGACCCCTATGATGTATATTTTGGATGGTAAGGCAAGAGTGTATGGAAAAAAAATCGAAAAACCAAGAAAGACGAAAAAAAAATTGGAAAAAGAAAAGTAGAAAAAACATACGGACTACCATACCGTTTCCTTTTATGTTTATTTATGTTTATGTTATCTTTCTTTTTAGCTTAAGTTGAGTCGAGTCTTGGCTTAGCAACGCCATGTTGTGCATGTATTTGACTAAGATAGTTAACTCGCCACCACTAAAAATACCCTTTATCCCAACAAACCGTGTTTATCATATCCCTTCACCTAACAACCCTTGAAAAGCCCTCTTTGATAGTTTATCTTAGGTGCTTACGCCAAATGAAGGAGGTTTTTTATCCTTTCCCAAGCCTATGGTAATCTATTTGCTAAGGATTAGCGTATAATTTCCGTGCTTTTTATGACTAGTGTGGAATAAGTATTTGTTGTAATTACTTTTATATTAGCATTAAATGACCTCTAGCTCATATTTTGATTGGAATAAAAGCGCATTTGCTTGAGGACAAGCAAATCTCAAGTGTAAGGGTATTTGATGAGGCGAAAAGTGTTACGCTTTTAGGGGGTCATTTAAGCCCTAATCCGTAATTATTTGATCAAATATTGCCTTAAATCGTTCCCTTTGTCATTTTAGGTATTTTGGAGAGGAAATCTGGAAAAGAAGGTATTTTGGACGTTTTTGGAGCTGATGAGGCGAAAAGTGTACCGCTTTTGGGGGGTCATTTAAGCCCTAAATCGTAATTATTTGATCAAATATTGCCCTAAATCGTTCCTTTTGTCATTGTAGGTACTTTGGAGAAGAAATCTGGAAAAGGAAGCATTTTGGACTTTTTGGAGCATAAAAGTGAAGAAAACGACAAAGTCTCTGAATCTGCTGGCACAGTACCCATGACGTAGTCAAGGTCTAGGAGGTGACGCCGTCAAGCTAGACAAATGGAGGTGGATGTGAAGATTGTCCTTGATAAGCCAGAATGGAATTTTGGGACTTAAAGGGGGACGGCGTCAAGAGGCCGTCAGGAAACCCTAGCACGGCGAGGTAACGGCGTCACAACCCAAAGAGTGACGCCGTCAGATCTATTTTCCTATATATATTTTCGCAACTTTCATTCATAGGGTGGAACTTTTTAGAGAGAAACCCTAATACGAATTTTAGCAGCTTTTTCAAGGTTTTTCACCTTGAGATCTTCCATGTTACATTGAAGATAATTTATCAATTAATCATTCAATATTTCTATGTGTTGTTTGATTCTATCTTGTTCTTGTCTTTTGTTAAACATGCTAGGCTAGGTTTTCTTCGTGTTTGCTTAGATCTAATGAAACCTAACTATTAATTATTGGTTGAATGTTGTGTTATTCATTGTACTGGATGAATGTTTATCGATGTTAGGCTTAAGAAAACTGGCTAACCTCCTATACGGTAACTTGCTTGAACGTGTTAAGAAACATGATCGGATGTGTACTACGATTATATGGTTGTATTTAATGCACGAGCGAATTCTAGTGATCCCATGTTAGGAGCTTTTAGTCGGCTCGACATAGGAGTGAAGTAGGAGCTTATAGAGTTGGGGAAGTTCGTACACACCCCCACGACTGGTATTAAGGAATGCAACCCGTCATCCACGCAATTATAACACACTAATCAACCGGTAAAAGATAGTTAGGGAGTAATGAAGCC
Source organism: Artemisia annua (assembly GCA_014162995.1). NCBI lineage: Eukaryota > Viridiplantae > Streptophyta > Magnoliopsida > Asterales > Asteraceae > Artemisia > Artemisia annua. The sequence continues at coordinate 18,043 of LBNU01034642.1, forward strand.
TAAGTAAACACACTTCTCTCCATAGAAGTTTTCACAACTATTTTATTTTAGTTTATTTTATTTTATTTGCATTTGTAGTTATTTGGGTTAGTTGACTAGCAACTAATTCCGCCCACTCCTTCAAACCCGAGATAATTTTACTTGCTTTCCATAAAACATAAAATACAAAAAGAATCTTCCCTCACCCTTAGACCTATTAGAGTAGTGTTTCAATCCTAACGACACTATTCCCCATGAGAACGATCAATCCCTCGGTACTTGCCACTACACTATACTACATCGGTCAGGTACACTGCCTGGTGGGGATTGCAAGCCTCTTAAGATCCCTTGAGAGGTAAAACCTGTTGTAAGGTTGCAATACCACGCATCAAGTTTTTGGCGCAGCTGCCGGGGAATAGTTATTGTTTAGGTTGAAATTTTATTTTATTAGGTCTACTCACTAGATTCCTTTCTAGTAAGATTTTTATTTTATTTTTCTAGGATTTCTTTAGTCTATCTTATTTCTTCGTGTCTTTGTTCGTAACCATTACCATCCGACATCATGGAAGGTGGTAATATCTTTGATCCCAACAACCCACCACCACAACAAACACCACAACAAAACCAACCTCCTAGAGCCCGTACCTTAGGAGACTACTCCCGTCCTAGGCACCATGGCTATCGAAACACCATTGAGCTCACTCAAGGAGCCAATGTGTCACCCTTGCGATCCGACACCATCCGGTTGGTGCAAAGCAGATGCGCTTTTGATGAGTGTGTAAATACTCATCATTTTGATCCCATTTGAACTGCCAAAACATCCAAAAACACCCAAATATGCATCAAAATAGTGAAAATATTCCAAAAGTGTGTTTTATATGTTTCAGGGCCAAAAAGATCAAAACAGATGAAAAACAACCAAAGTTTGCATAATGGCAGTTTTCAGTCCCTCAACTATCAAGAATTGACAAAACAGTCCCTAAGCACTTATTTTATAATAGAAAAGTCACCAAAGGTCCTTTTGGAAATCACAAATAATCATATTTATCCTTTGGTGGAAATTTTTGGCAAAATACAATTTGTCCTTCTACTTTCAAAATTGGCCCAGAAATGGGCCCTGAGAAATAATTTTGGATGGAAAATCAACATGGGTCACTTTGGAGTTCAAAAGTGATCAAGTTTAGTCCCTGGGAGAAAGTGTTTGAAGAAATTACAACATTGTGGTCCTGAAGTTTCAACAGTTGGCAATTTTAGTCCCTGAAGGACCAAAAGTGAAATATTATCATCGTACACCTTGTACTATTCATCACTTTGAAAATTAATACCCCTTGGACAACTTTTGGAAACTTGACACTCAGCCACCGTCAATTTTGCAGATTTTACATATTTAGTCTTATTATAAATCACAAACCCAAACGACTTAATGTATTTTCTATAAACCCAAGTCCAAATCCAACCCAATCTATAAACCAGACCACCCTTCATCACCCCCCACAAGCCCATAAAACCGTAAGCCCCTTCTCAAC
>LBNU01034643.1:2753-20253 GCA_014162995.1 Artemisia annua
CGCGACCTGCGGACACGAATGCAGCTCCGAAGCCTCGCATACGTGCGTATCTTTTTGCTGCAGGTCTCGTTTCCAGTTTCCAGAATTGTGTTTCCATTTATTTATAGAAACGATTTAAACTTTGTAAACAAGTTTTATAAAATCTGTTTAAATAAATGGAAGATATGGAAATCGGTTTTAGAAGGAAACAGATTTGCAAATCGTTTTAATTTTTAGCATATATTCTGTCTTGGTCACCAAGACTTATGAGGGCGATAAATTAAACCCATTCTCATTCAGTTGAAGAAATAGAAAAAACGCAGCTCTTTCCAGACGATTTCCAGCTGTCCTTCGATCAGAAACACGCAAGGCTTTCCGTGATCTTTCAGGCAAGTTTTGTCTAGTCCGGCTGTGCAACAGCTTTGTACGTTGTACCCTGGGAAACAGACGGCGAATCTGTTTTAAGGGAATCGTGTTAAACACGAGCCTCGTGCCTTGACCGACCTTTACTGCTTTGTTTATTTTCGTTCTTAGAGTCTGTCTTCTGCTTCTACTCCTTGCTGTCTGTTTTTAATATTCTGTTATTTATTTATTTTCTGTTATTTAATTATTGTAATCTGATTTCTCTAATAAAAGTGTACACCGTTTCCCACAAGAACCACTCATTGACATGTTTAGGCAAAAGAAATAATGTAAACTTGTTACAGATGTGTGAGATGTTTTCTAGTAGTATTTATAGGACAATTTTGACTTTGAGACCACGTTATCCATGACGTTTTCTAATTGCTAACTTTTAATACAAATTAAATATTCATATCGAACGATAAAGGTCAACATCACTAGACTTCAATGGGCAACAAGAATGACTGTTGTGTACGTCATCATACACGTTTTTTTTTTTTTTTTTTTTTTTTTTTTTTTTTTTTTTCCTCTCTCCCTCTCTCCCTCCTCAAATCGTTATTCATGAAAACCTATAATATACATGTAAACATATGCTGGTGATAATCGAACAACTCTAATAAACTCCATTGAAAATTTCTCGAGAACCAGGAACTACCCCAACGCTCTAGGCAAATGGCTCTCATGCCGGGACTTTTTGTTATGAGTTTACTTGCCAAGTAACCAAAGATGAATGGGGTTGTTGTTCGATCAATTCGTTGACTTCATAACTTACAATTACTTTTTTTTTAATGTTAGAATGGTTTTCGCTAGACATAAACATAAACATTTTCAAATAGTGAATACAACATCCAAGTCAAATTTTGGTGAATGAAGCTTCTTCTAAACTTGTTGTAGTCACTAAATCTTGACTTTATAAGTCAAAATTGACTACTTGTTTTTTAGTTGACTTTTTCTTAGGCTACAAGGAAGAATGTTTTGCTAACGTTGACTTTTTCTTAGGCTACAAGGAAGAATGTTTTGCTAACGTGTATTTGAAAGATCAATCTTACATTTAGTTTATATGTTTTGCTAACGTGTATTTGAAAGATCAATCTTACATTTAGTTTATAAGAAAAATGATTGTTGTGTCTATTATTTTTTGAACGGCTAATTGTGACTACATGGACTTTAGCCCAGAAGGCGCAGCGAGCCCACACAATCAGGTTGGGTCCAGCCCAGAAGGCAATGATACCCTTCCCTTTACACACGCGAGAGGAAACCCCTATCGCCCTAGACAAGACTCGAACTTGAGACCTTGCCAAGGAGGGTAAAACCTCCATACCGCTAGACCAAAGGCCTTCGTTGTGTCTAATAATCATGCCTACAAATATCCCTAATGATTTGATTGGTTGATTTAAAAAAATAATTAGTGGAAATTTGTTTTAAGTTCAAGGGTAAATATAAAATTATAAAGTTTTCAAAAAGTAATTTATAGCAGGAAGAGAACTATAGATGAATATATAACTTTGATCAACTTATAATAAAAGTGCTACAATTTTTCACTACATAGAAAATGAATAGCCATGTATTTTTATTTATTTATATTTTTTAAAACGGCAATATTTTACAACCTACACCACATATCTCACATGTCTCCCACGAGACTCGAACCCACAACCTCTCGATTGATGGGTCACTGACATACCGCTGTGTAAGAGATGTATTACTATTCACACAATCATTATTGTTGGTTATTTTCGCACGTTGTTTTATATTTTTGTTTCACATACGTGTTTATAAGCTATTCTTGTAAACAAAAATAAAAATCGACGTGAAAAACAAGATCAAATAAGATCACTTACTTCAAAAGGACATCACCATAATTGTAATACCCCAACTCGAGAAGGGCTAAAGTGTAATATTATGGAGTCAAATCAGAACACAAGTGAAACGGAGATACATTTCTAAAACAAAACTTACAAAGGGTTACAAAGGAAACAAAACAAAGTACAAGATACAAAAATAGACAACAATAATAATCTAAGCCCAAATGTAAAAGATATTAAGCCCAAACCTAAAGTGTTTCTAATCATCTCTAAGTCCAGCAAGTATCTAACATGTGAAGTCTTCTAAGCCCAAAACCAAATAAACTCTCCGTCCATAACCCAGCTTCCTACTAAACGTGCCGCAAGAGAAAAAAAATACGGCTGAGCTTACAAAGCTCAGTGAACAGATAACAAAGCAAAAGATACGAATGAAATACAATAAATAGAGTCAAGAGAATCATAAGAAGTACAAGGTAAAGGAGTAGGATAAATGGTTAAGGTATAAGGTGAGTGTATGTGTCAGTATATTTACCCCAGGCCACACAAATATCCAAACAAAGCATATCACATCTTCGTAATCCATGGAGTAGCTAGCTCCCAAAATGTGAAGGGACTGCATGCACGCATGCCCAATCACCACACAAATATAATATATCCAATCCAGATATCCACACAAATATCACACAAAACTAGGATGCATCCATACGCCCCTGCAAACAAATCATAGTGACCAAACATATATATTCTTGAGCTCATAATCATATAACAAAAAGGGACGGTGTGGTACATCTCTTCAACCACACTAGAGTCATAACATTGGTGCATCAATGCTACGGTCATGGACCCGCCATAACTGGGAACAAAATAATAATGAATGGGTAAATACTGAAGGGTCAAAGGTAACCAGAGTTCAAATCAATGTCAATATCCATATCATGGTCAAATAATCAAGTTCAAATCCAAAGTTCAATATCAAAGTCCATGTAGTATAAGTGCCAATGTCAAAGGTTCCAATCAACAAGGTTCAATATCCCAAGATCTAAAATCTCGTGGTTTATAGTCAAAGGGTCATAATGAAAGGTTAAAGCAATAGTTCAATTTAGCAGGTTCATATCAATTGTCTTAAAAAGGTTCGTAATACAATCCAATTAAAAGGTTTATAACAAGTGTTCATTTAGAAAGAAATCTTCCAAAAGACAGCATTTATAAAAGTAATCTTTAATGAAGGTTTTCTTAAAATATCCTTTAAAAATTGTCTTTATGAAATTATAAAATCCCATAAAAGTGGTCTTAAATCGTGTTAGAAGTGTCGTTATAAAATAGTTTCTCCTTTAATCATTCCCATATCATAATTAAGAAAAGGTTTTCACATCCTGTTGATATATCCCAAAAGAACCTCCAAAGTTTCAAAAGGTCCAAATGCTAAGGTTACAAAAGGTTAACGGACGGGTTATGTCAACATCACCATCACCATCAGGGTTTCAACGAATATTAATAGAATCACAATACCAACGAACCACATCAACCTCAGAGCCAAAGTATAAAGGTTCACACATATCAAATGTTCGAATATCAGTGGCAGCTCAATATCAAGGGTTCAAATATCACAAGATAGATCAAATAGGAAAGCCTAACATAAAGGCTCAGAATCAGATGACAAGATCAATAAATGCAGTCAAAGAGAGGAAAGACAAGTCATACGAAACCTTTACTAAAAAGGTCAGAATATATGTACCTTCGCCGAAACACACAAAACCAAGATTAAACAAAAGAAGAAAGATCACTCCCGCTTCACCGGACCTAGAAGAAGGTGAAAACGGATCATGAAGAGTTCAAATTTACTTAAGTTACCTCTTTTGGTTATCTTTCCATTTTAAAACAATTGATATGAACCTTTGTTATAAACATGTTTTTTTAGTTATGAACCAGGAGTGATTAGGTTTGTTACGACATCACAATACTAACTAAAAAAACATGTGAAACAAATAGGGGGACCGCGTTCATTCAGGAAAAATCAAGACTTTTGACAAAAAAATTACACTAAGGGTCAAAAATTCATGGGTTTCCGTGAATCTCCGGAAACCCCTTAGGTCCGCTCTTGAGTGACTCGATCCCGTTCAATATTGTATTCACAAGCCTAAATGCCTAATAATACAATGTTATTAACTAATGCACCGAGCTAAGTACTGTTTATATAGACATTTTTAGAATATAACGCAAACACAATAGAATAACGATATATTATGCAATAAAAAAGCTTTGCTGTACAACATGATGATTTATTTATAGACATATAACACTTTCAACTTAGCGACTGCTTATGTTTCTATTGCAATGGGTGAGAAGAACTAGAAACTGGGACGGTTCTTGAACAATGTTGGGAAGCAACCGGTCTTACAATGATCGTCGTCAAACGTACATGTTGCTTTTGGTTGTACCATGTGTGTTCCAGGTTGTGTTATTCATATCTTTGTGTAGCTTAGCCATCGTGTTAGCTTCAGAAAGAGCAAAACTAGCCAGTGACATCTTTAGCGATAAATTAGCCACTTATAGTTGTTGAAATTGATGCACTTTATGGCGTTGAGACCACGTTGTTATTCATGACGAAATATTTTAGTTTCGACCACTTTGTTACTTTTGGACTACGTGACTCCTGATGTATAAGTATTAACCATTTTATAAATAAGGCAGTGTTTCAATTTCAACCAATTTAGCCTGGGTTTCTTTCTTAGTGTTTTAGTGAGTCCTACTCAACTTCCCACTTAACATCTATCTTATAGAGTTTTGCTAATTACATACTTGAAAATTGTGGTTGAAAAGCATAGATGCAAGAAATCTCGAATTGAATAAAATGAAACAATCAACACTTGATTGTGATTGGATGATTCAGTTTCTCTTAAAGCCCGAGTCTTGCATTGTAACGAATGAAGGATGTTGTGTTTAACATTTTTCCTAGTGGACAAAAGAGGGGGTACAATAAACATAGAAAATGATGAAAGACAACTAAATGTTTGCTCTTGCATACAAACGCGTTCTTAGACGGCTATTACACCCGGCCTTAACAAAGAAAGCTAGTTGTGTTGGATGTTAAATTCTAACATTCAGGATGCAACAAGCTAGCGATATGAAATAGATCAAATTTTTTGCGCAGTTTTTAAACCTTGTCACACACTTTTTTATAGTAAATCACAGCTAGTAATATGCATATTTTTTAAGTAATTTTAGATATTGTGTTCTTCAATACGAGTGTAGATGACTCTAACGTCAACACACACGTCTTTTTTCTCAAACTAATTCTTGTACTTTTTTATATATATGTTTATACATTACATATTTTCTTCGAATGTCATTTTTTTCAAACCCTATTTCACATCTTTCACGATAACTTCAATAAATATTTTCAACAAGAATTGGACTTACAACCTCTTAATAGGTGGACAATTCACGTAACACGTACTAGACCAGAAACTTTGAGCTTTATTTCCATCCGCGTTAAAGATTGGGCGAGTGTTTAGTGACTTAACGCAAATTATAATTCGACCTACGAGTTTGTGACAAAATGAATTGCTATTTTAGTTGGCATTATCAATTTTTGAAACTCTCTGACATAGATGATCATCAGTTCATCACGAATAATACTTTTTGATATCATTATCACCACACACAATTATAGACATATTCTTTACGTCTTTAGTCATCAACTTCAATTCGGTTTTGATCCATTTTCATAACAATAGCTTTTCGTATTGCAAAAAATGATCAAAAAATAAATAAATAATGAGTTACAATATATAAGACTTTTCCATCATTGTTTACATTAAAACCCGATAAAACAATGGCTCTAGCAACACTTGATCTTCATCGGTTTTTAGCTCTTGTGACGACGAGGAGAAGAATGATCAGAAACCGCGATAGTTGATGAAGTTGCGGGGTGAACCTTTTTAAACAAAGGTGGGAAGCAACCAATCGTCAAAGAAGCATGATCATCGTCGTCGAGTATGCTATCCTTGGTCGTATGTGTTTTTATAGTTGTGTTCTTCATCTTTTCTTGATGGTGTTTCCTCATAACATAATTAAGCTTCAGCAAGGGCAGAAGTAGCCATAGACATTTTTTTAAAGAAATGAGATAAAAAATGAAAGGTGGTGTTGAGGGTATTTATAGGAAAGTCTTTGGAGATCACATTGAGTCCTTAAGGCTTTCAAATTTGACCACTCCTAAGTATTTTAAATTTAATTATTCAATCCAACTATAATGAGTGTACACTTCGTACCTCATGAATTATCTTGAGCTAAAATTATATAACTCGTTTGATCCAAAGTAAACACAATCACCTAAAATTGTTGATAACACTAAAGTTACCAACAACGTTACTTATGAATTACGAATTTACGATGTCACATCCTCCCTTATAACAATAATGATCTTGTAAAAAGGTCGGTCCATGATTTCTCGGCTGTATGCTAGCCAAGACTAAGAAAATAATTGCGCGTTCATGGTGAGTACGTGTCTAATTATGTAATGGAAGAAAATCGACAAGCCCTCTTTTTTACTTCAAATGACGACAATGGGTTACATGCTTTGGTTGTTGGTTTTTCAAGTTCTAACATCACAATAACGAAATGTGAATCGCGTGACTCATTGTGCTTGATGTATTTCTTTTAGGCTTGGTGAATCAGAAGTAAAAGGGAAGTGACTGGTAATTAAATAAGTCACATATGGATAGAAATGACAATGTTTTATTGCCTTCATGTGAGATTGGAGATTGTATTGTTAATGCCTTTTATGTCTCAAGTATTTTCTTGTAAATGGGCAAGTATTTTCTTGTAAATGGGCGAACATGTGCGAGATTTCGACAATAAAACCAACACTAAAAGAACTTTACTTTTTGCCTTTTGCAATAAAGGTGTTTAGAGTATGTAGTTTCAAGTTGCCTATATAAATCAGCTTACCTCACTCACTTGGCATATAATTAAACACGGACCGTGAACTGGTTGTATATTTGCATTAAAACGCATGTAAGTATGTAGGCAACATTATTAAGCAATCCCAGACACCACTTTGGCACCTTATACTTATTATTACGTTACCTTTTAGTGACATTATTAGGGTTAGTTACTTTTATGTTGTCGATTAGGTTAACTAGCAGGTAGTTGAATGTAAGTTTCTTTATGTACGTATAAGTGCCTTGCAAGGCTAGCTACACGTTAATTAGCTTTGTAATTTTGTGTCTGAGTAGACGTGGTAAGGATTTATTGGTTTGTGAATAAGTTGGGGTCAATCTGCTGTCACCAATACGATGATAACACAAAAGTTTAGGTATACAATTAGCCATATCAATCAAAGCTCTTCTTGTTAATAAAATTAATCATTAATCATTAATCGTTTGGTTTTAGACTTGTAGTATTCTCGTTCTTCTCGTTTATTCGTTCTTCAACATGTTATCGTTTAAAGGTTGCTATTTGTGCTCAATGCAACTTACGATCTGGTTTCGTTATCCAACTTCATGTTGCTGTCGCATTTGTGCAGCATATTATTTTTCTACTCGAGGTTGTTGTGATTTTTAAAACACGAACCCTTATTTTGGCTTCATATTGGAGCACCCGCATAGCGTTTGGGTAGATGGTTGGATTCATTAACCACTACAACAGAACGATCATTAACCACAACAGAACGATCATCATCATTAAGTATTTTACTTGTTAAGTTTTACAACTACATAAACGAAAAATAAGGGTCCACAACGTACGTGGCTACAAGATACATTTGTTTTTAAAACTATCAGTTTAAAATTATACTTCAAAGTAATCAAGCATTTTCTTTCGGTTAATTATAAATTTAGGAGATGATCACATCATCATCACAGGTATCCTTCATTAAAATGCTCTTCCAAAGGTTGTGTAACGGGCTGTTATGGAAGTTGGCAATGACTAGGTCAAGTACACAAGCACTTGAATTATTCTATAGTATTCGTTTTTACTATCTTCGGAAGTTGTCTAAAGATACATAGAATGCTGTATAGTTCTATACAATATTTTCCAATGAAGTCTCTAAGCCTTCTGCCATCTCAATTCTCAACCATTGATTCGGGAACAATTTTTTAATATAAAGTGTAAAGTAAACCACTCTAAGAGGGCTAGGTATACTTTGGTGCCAAAGGGTGGTGCCATAAGAAAAGTGGTGTCACATCAGCATTTTGTCTCCATGACATCATTTTTGGCTATTGCACCAAAACCCCCTCCCCAATATTAAATTTTCTAGTCCCATGACGTTTTTTTTTAATTTAAATAAAATTTTTTTAGCTCAAACTATTAAACATAGCACAAAATCAACAATATTTACATAACATAATCTACATCACCAATATACCAGCCCAAAATTTTTTTTCGATATAACGATCTAGCAGCCCAAATATCACCAGCCCAAAAACTTAACACAAACAAACCTAGAAATCCTATTATACAATACTTACTATCTTATCTCACACTAAAAACCTAATCTCATTTGGGGCCGTCTTCTTCCTCCACTCCTCCAGCCACACCTGCAAAACACAACAAAATAAAAAATAAACACATCATAACACACAAACACAAATAAAAAAGAAACAAGTAGTCTAAAAAAAACTAATAATAATAATAATAGTAATAATAATAATAATAATAATAATAATAATAACAATAACAACAACAACAATAATAATAACAACAACAATAATGATATCAAAAACCTGAATCTGCTAAATCATTTACCATTTTCTTGGGCTAGTGTTCACTGACATAACACAAGTCTAACAAAATAATAACAATAACTTTTCGCATTACATAAAAAGATCAAAAACCTGAATCTGCTAGAAATGAAGGATGTTTTTGTTTTAACATTTTGCCTAGTGAACGAAAGAAAGGGTACAATAAACATAGAAAATGATGAAAAACAATTAAATGTTTGCTCTTTCATACAAACGCGTTCTTAGACGGCTATTACACCCGGCCTTAACAATGAAAGCTAGTTGTGTTGGATATTAAATTTTAACATTCGGGATGCAACAAACTAGCAATGTGCAATAGATCGAATTTTCGCAAGTTTTTAACTTGATCACAAACATTTTTTATAAAACCTCAAATGTGCATAAACAGAGTGAGAAGATTGTTTTATTAATTTGATAAATACCTGACGTATAGTTTAAGTAATTCTAGACACTTCGTATGTGAGCTTGGATGTAAGAAAATACGGCTATAATTCTTCAATATACGAGGATTTATAGATGACTCTAACGTCATCACACGCGCTTTTTTTTTTTTTCAAACAAATTACAAACATGTTTTCATTTTACATATAAAAATTTTGAATCTGATAAAACATATTCTCTAATTTTTTCTTATTGCACTCCTATTTCAAGATTGGGTCAGTGTTGAGTGACTTAACGCAAATTATAATTTGTGACATATGAGTTTTTGACAAAATAAATTACTATTTTAGTTAGCATTATCAATTTATGGAACTTTCTGATACCACCACGTACAATTATAGACATATTATTTACTTCTTTAGTCATCAACTTTGGTTTTAATTTGAACCACTTTCAGAACACTGAATCGATAGAAAATAATACAATGACTCTTCGTGTTGCATAAAAAGATCAAAAAATAAACAAATAACGAGTTACAATATATAAGAATTTTTCCATCGTTGTTTTCATTGAAACCCGATAAATCAATGGCTCTAGCAACACTTGATCTTCATCGGTTTCTAGCTCTTATGACAACGAGGAAAAGAATGATCAGAAACCGCGATACTTGATGAAGTTGTGGGGTGAACTTTTTTGAACAAAGTTGGGAAGCAACCAATAGTCGAAGAAACATGATCATCGACGTCGATTATGCTAGTTGTCTTCTTCATTTTTTCTTGATGGTGTTTCCTCATAACATAAGCTTCAGCAAGGCCACAAGTGGCCATAGACATTATTTTTAAGAAATGAGATAATAAAGAAACAAATATATGAAATATGAAAGGTGGTGTTGAGGGTATTTATAGGAAGAAAGTCTTGACTTGAAGGTCGAGGCTTTCAAATTTGACAACTTTTCTTCTCATTAGATATTTCAAGAAATATAATTCCATTCAATGAATTGACGAGAACAAATCTTCTATTGCCTCCGCTTTGCGACAGGATTAAAACAATTTTGTATTATAAACCTGTAATTTGTAATATTTGGTAGTATCAATATATTTATGAGGCAAATTTTAATTGATTTAAAAGAAATGATTGAACGTAAATGTTTGTAAAAGTATAACCGTATAACGTTAAAAGTGAAAGTTTTGATATAAATAGTAAATGGTTTGGTAATTGATATTTAGGGAAGATAATAGGCGACTGAGTTCACTAACGGGCGAGAACTAGGTTTTTTTTAGGACGCGCTGGCCTCGTTAAGATGTAATGCCAAAACTAGTAGAAGTGCGTTTTGGACTAAATTAAACTGCAAAGAAGTTTTTGGCCAAGCACTCTCTAGCCTCCTACTAGCTACCGGGACACTCGTGTTGTGGTCATCAAACCTAACATTAACATGAAGGGATATACAAATTTTGGTGAATGAAGCTTCTTCTAAACTTGTTGTAGTCACTTAATCTTGACTTTATAAGTCAAAATTGACTACTTGTTTTTTAGTTGACTTTTTCTTAGGCTACAAGAATGTTTTGCTATCGTGTATTTGAAAGATCAATCTTACATTAAATTTATAAAAACTACTATAGATTTTTTTTTAAGTTCAAATGTAAACTTAAAATTATCAAGTTTTCAAATAGTAATTTATAGCAGGAAGAGAACCATAGATGAATATATAACTTTGATCAACTTATAATAAAAGTGCTACAAAATTTTCAGTACATAGAAAATGAATAGTCATGTATTTAATTAATTTATTATTTTTTTGAACGGCAACTTTTTACGACCTACACCACATATCTCACATGTCTCCAACGAGATTTGAACCTACAACAACCCACAACCTCTAGGTCGATGGTCACTCACATACCGCTGTGTAAAGAGATATATTATTATTCACACAATCATTATTGTTGGTTATTTTCGCACGTTGTTTTATATTTATGTTTGGCATACGTGTTTATAAGCTATTCTTGTAAACAAAAATAAAAATCAACGTGCCAAAAACAAGTTCAAATAAGATCACTTACTTCAAGAGGGCCTAAGGTTTATGAGTGATTAGGTTTGTTACGACATCACAATACTAACTAAAAAAACATGTGAAAACAAATAGGGGGACCGCGTTCATTCAGGAAAAATAAGGACTTTTGACAAAAAAATACACCTTGGGTCAAAATTCATGGGGTTCTGGTGAACCGCCGGAAACCCCCTTAGGTCCGCTCTTGAGTGACTCCTGTTCAATATCGTATTCACAAGCCTAAATGCCTGATAATACAATGTTATCAACTAATGCACCGAGCTAAGTACTGTTTATATAGACATTTTGGGAATATAACGCAAACACAATAGAATAACGATATATTATGCAATAAAAAAGCTTTGCTGTACAACATGATGATTTATTTATAGACATATAACACTTTCAACTTAGCGACTGCTTATGTTTCTATTGCAATGGGTGAGAAGAACTAGAAACTGGGACGGTTCTTGAACAATGTTGGGAAGCAACCGGTCTTACAATGATCGTCGTCAAACGTACATGTTGCTTTTGGTTGTACCATGTGTGTTCCAGGTTGTGTTATTCATATCTTTGTGTAGCTTAGCCATCGTGTTAGCTTCAGAAAGAGCAAAACTAGCCAGTGACATCTTTAGCGATAAATTAGCCACTTATAGTTGTTGAAATTGATGCACTTTATGGCGTTGAGACCACGTTGTTATTCATGACGAAATATTTTAGTTTCGACCACTTTGTTACTTTTGGACTACGTGACTCCTGATGTATAAGTATTAACCATTTTATAAATAAGGCAGTGTTTCAATTTCAACCAATTTAGCCTGGGTTTCTTTCTTAGTGTTTTAGTGAGTCCTACTCAACTTCCCACTTAACATCTATCTTATAGAGTTTTGCTAATTACATACTTGAAAATTGTGGTTGAAAAGCATAGATGCAAGAAATCTCGAATTGAATAAAATGAAACAATCAACACTTGATTGTGATTGGATGATTCAGTTTCTCTTAAAGCCCGAGTCTTGCATTGTAACGAATGAAGGATGTTGTGTTTAACATTTTTCCTAGTGGACAAAAGAGGGGGTACAATAAACATAGAAAATGATGAAAGACAACTAAATGTTTGCTCTTGCATACAAACGCGTTCTTAGACGGCTATTACACCCGGCCTTAACAAAGAAAGCTAGTTGTGTTGGATGTTAAATTCTAACATTCAGGATGCAACAAGCTAGCGATATGAAATAGATCAAATTTTTTGCGCAGTTTTTAAACCTTGTCACACACTTTTTTATAGTAAATCACAGCTAGTAATATGCATATTTTTTAAGTAATTTTAGATATTGTGTTCTTCAATACGAGTGTAGATGACTCTAACGTCAACACACACGTCTTTTTTCTCAAACTAATTCTTGTACTTTTTTATATATATGTTTATACATTACATATTTTCTTCGAATGTCATTTTTTTCAAACCCTATTTCACATCTTTCACGATAACTTCAATAAATATTTTCAACAAGAATTGGACTTACAACCTCTTAATAGGTGGACAATTCACGTAACACGTACTAGACCAGAAACTTTGAGCTTTATTTCCATCCGCGTTAAAGATTGGGCGAGTGTTTAGTGACTTAACGCAAATTATAATTCGACCTACGAGTTTGTGACAAAATGAATTGCTATTTTAGTTGGCATTATCAATTTTTGAAACTCTCTGACATAGATGATCATCAGTTCATCACGAATAATACTTTTTGATATCATTATCACCACACACAATTATAGACATATTCTTTACGTCTTTAGTCATCAACTTCAATTCGGTTTTGATCCATTTTCATAACAATAGCTTTTCGTATTGCAAAAAATGATCAAAAAATAAATAAATAATGAGTTACAATATATAAGACTTTTCCATCATTGTTTACATTAAAACCCGATAAAACAATGGCTCTAGCAACACTTGATCTTCATCGGTTTCTAGCTCGTGTGACGACGAGGAGTAGAATCAGAAACCACGACACTTGATGAAGTTGCGGGATGAACCTTTTTGAACATAGTTGGGAAGCAACCAATAGTCGAAGAAGCACGATCATCGTCGTCGAGTATGCTATCCTTGGTCGTATGTGTTTTTATAGTTGTGTTCTTCATCTTTTCTTGATGGTGTTTCCTCATAACATAATTAAGCTTCAGCAAGGGCAGAAGTAGCCATAGACATTTTTTTAAAGAAATGAGATAAAAAATGAAAGGTGGTGTTGAGGGTATTTATAGGAAAGTCTTTGGAGATCACATTGAGTCCTTAAGGCTTTCAAATTTGACCACTCCTAAGTATTTTAAATTTAATTATTCAATCCAACTATAATGAGTGTACACTTCGTACCTCATGAATTATCTTGAGCTAAAATTATATAACTCGTTTGATCCAAAGTAAACACAATCACCTAAAATTGTTGATAACACTAAAGTTACCAACAACGTTACTTATGAATTACGAATTTACGATGTCACATCCTCCCTTATAACAATAATGATCTTGTAAAAAGGTCGGTCCATGATTTCTCGGCTGTATGCTAGCCAAGACTAAGAAAATAATTGCGCGTTCATGGTGAGTACGTGTCTAATTATGTAATGGAAGAAAATCGACAAGCCCTCTTTTTTACTTCAAATGACGACAATGGGTTACATGCTTTGGTTGTTGGTTTTTCAAGTTCTAACATCACAATAACGAAATGTGAATCGCGTGACTCATTGTGCTTGATGTATTTCTTTTAGGCTTGGTGAATCAGAAGTAAAAGGGAAGTGACTGGTAATTAAATAAGTCACATATGGATAGAAATGACAATGTTTTATTGCCTTCATGTGAGATTGGAGATTGTATTGTTAATGCCTTTTTGACTACGTGACTCCTGATGTACATATAAGTATTAACCATTTTATAAATAAGGCAGTGTTTCAATTTTAACCAATTAAGTTTGGGTTTCTTTTTTAATGATTTAGTGAGTCCTACTCAACTTCCCACTTAACATCTATTTTATAGAGTTTTGCTAATTACATACTTGAAAATTGTGGTTGAAAAGCATAGATGCAAGAAATCTCGAATTGAGTAAAATGAAACAATCAACACTTGATTGTGATGGGATACTTACTCTAAACCCTTAGCAACTCTCTCTGGCGATTTTCCTACACCCTTCCATCTTAATCGTTCCTTCACTAATCTGCCAAATCTCTTGTGTTTTCTTACATGATTCTGATCGGGTTATTGATTAACATTCTCTGTTAATTGTTTCTTCATTGGGATTCGTGGTTGATTCACAAGTTCTTGTCGATTTTTGAAATTCGTTTTTAGGGTTTGTAAATCATTTTTTGATTTCCAACCGACCTTGAACTATTCATTAATTTTCTTTAATCTAAGTCGGTTTATTACTCCTATAAGGTCCTGTTCTTGTCGACTTATCACATTAATTGATCATATTACATGGAGGCTGGTTAGTTGTTTGGGCATTTAGTCTCAAAACCCTAAGCGATTAGGGTTTTATCCTTAGATCCTGTTTTGCATGCGTGCTAGTTGTTATTAGGGTTTCTGTGCGTGGGTTGTTGAGAGATGATTAATAAGGGTTTTTTGAATTCAAAGGGTACAACTGATGTTGCCAAGTCTAAAGGGAGTATTAAAGTTGATGCTGGTGCCTCCGGTGATATTCCTCTACGCAAGGCTGTTAGGGTTATTGGGTTAATCCCAATCTTACCCGCTTTCTACCCATTTAGATGGTCAAACCCGGAAGTCAAAAGTCAACATTAAAAAAGTCAACAATGGACATAACTGCCATATAGCAGTTATTATCAAACAGTCACAACCATTCGAATGGATACAACCCATTCGAACCATCACAACCTTTCAAACGCACCTCTTCATTTATTATAAATAGATTAGATGCTGTAATTATACATTGATGACACTTATATAGAAATAAAGATTATTTTCATTATTTTTGGTATATCGTTGATTAAAGATCCGTAAATTGGGCCAACAATTGGTATCGGAGCCAACATCATCATATACCAAGGTTCTTATTTTTTGTTTTTGAATCGAATAGAACAAACCCAGGTCTCGGTATAAAATTTTTCTGCAAAACCTTATTCGAACAACAATAATCAAAAGCTTTTCATTTTATTGTGTTCTAAGAGACTCCAAACCTTCTAGTCGCCAAATAATCAATTTACCGGCATCTAGAAAGAGGCACCTCTGTTTTTGCAAAAAAATCCGATCACTTTTATATACCGAAAACAGATTCAAGACCCAAGGGTTCGAAAGGTACTCAATTTTGGAACATACTTAGTACCGAATCAATTCAGGAACAAAAGAACCATACACCAATTCGTATTAACACGAAATTCATCAAAAGGGGCAAAAACTATTGATTCATAACAAGGAACAAACACACCTGTTTCCTGAAGAATCAAAAACCAAGCACCCTTGATTTATTTGAATCACCACTTGATTCAAAACAATACACGGCAGAAGAATCCCACAAGTGGATCAACCGGCGTTCGAGAGGAACACGCCAACCGTGGAGAAGAAAAGGTTAACCAAGCCATATAAACAGGCGGTCGACCATCAAGAATCAAAAGAAGGGTCATTTAAGTCTCAAAGGGAGAGACACACTTTCATCTCTGTGAAGACTACAACAGAAAAGAAAGAGGCGTAATAAAAGCCAGGGCAACATTCAGATCTATTATCATTGGGCTTCGGTTATAATAAACCCCCAGGTTCTGAAAATTACACAAACCACCCTCTATTTTATTTAGACTTATATCTTAGTATATTAGTTTTTGCAAAATTAATATATATAGGATTGTTTTTTTTGATAAGTTACTATTTTATATCCTTAGTATCTTATCATATTTTAGAATAGAATAACCTAGTGATTCCACTGCTTATTATATTATTTGGAATAATTTTTAAGGAAAAAAATTAACCTTAGGTTATTCGTTTTAGAATAAAAATCTCCGAGGATAGTTTTTGGATTAAAACTAGTCCTATATACTTTTGCTTGTCATTTTAGACACAAAACATTAAAAAGCCGCTATATTTTTTAACACACCCCGTGTTAGAATTTTAGGAGATTATTTTTTGTCAAAACCTAGAGATATGACGAAGGAAGGTGATAGTGGAAAGAAGGAAGTTAGTATAAACAATACTACTCCTCAATTCCAATGCCCGATATTGAAACCCGCGAATTACTCACTATGGTCAATGCGAATGCAAATTATTCTAGAAGCAAATGGGTTATGGGAAACAATAGAGCCATTAGACTCAACTCAACCCGATAAGAAAAAGGAGAAAACTGCTATTGCATACCTTTACCAAGGCTTACCCGAAGATCAATTACTTCAAATAACAAAGCACAAAAACCCTAAAGCCATATGGGAAGCTTTAAAAACTAGACACTTAGGCGAAGATAGAGTACAACAAGCCAGACTTCAAACACTCAGATCTGAACTTGAGTTGTTACATATGAAGGAAGATGAAACAATAGACACCTTTACAGGAAAACTCACAACTCTTGTAAACAAAGCCGCTAGTCTAGGACACACAATAAAAGATCAAAACTTAGTTAGGAAATTACTAAATGCTATACCAGATAGGTATCTGCAAATAGTTGCATCCATAGAACAATATTCCGATCTAAACACTATGACACTTGAAGAAGCAATTGGTAGACTTAAGACCTATGAAGAAAGGATTAAGTTTAAGAAAAGTAAGGACAATAACGATCAAGATAAATTATTGTTCACACGTCACGACAATAACATTACTCACGGAAGACACTGTGAAAAATGTGGACAAGAATTGTTGCAAAGCCAAGAAAATAATTTCAAGAAAGAATCAAACAGCAAATCAAATAAATTTACTCGTGATAAGAGTAAGGTGCAATGCTTCAAATGCAAGGAGTATGGGCATTTTGCAAACAAATGTCCATTAAAGAAAGAAGAACAATCCAACCTCATTGAAAAAGACTTGGAACCAACATTACTTATGACAACTATTGAAGGAGCACCAGGAGATTTCATTAACCAAGAAGAATCACGAAGCAAGAATGGAAGGAAATTCCATTCAACTTCAAATTGACAGCATCAAATATTGAACAACAAAG
>LBNU01034643.1:25253-34144 GCA_014162995.1 Artemisia annua
GAGAATATATTCACTTCAAGAAAGTTAACAAGTCATATCTATAATACAAAAAAAGATAACAAAAAGTACATTATCAATTTTCTTTTGGATGGGACAAAGTTATGATATTTGATACGGTAGGTCTGGCAATTCAGTTCGTGTTGATCAAGTCAACCCGAATATTTTTGTATCAAGTCTTTTTTGCCAATTTAACGTCGTTGGTTTGTGTCGCTTTAAAAGCATATCAGATTCATGTTGCATCCGGTGGCCATGAACAATATTACTGTATTGACTTTATTATATGGGAAGTGATTTATATGCACTAAATTTTTATTTGTACACATCACATTACAACCCGTACGGATACATGTAACACATAGTGCAACTATTTGCAAAAGGGCAAAGGTTGGAATCGATTTGGCGGCCGTGTGTAGTTGATAGCATTTTAGAGATCCCTGCAGGGGCCACAAGAATATGTTAAAACATGCCTGCAATATTACCTTTCAGACCTGTGATGGCTACACACTTGGTTCCACTCTTATGCTTTGATTGTGAAATGAACAATATTTAAATACTGAGAATCTTTTTTTTTTTATTTTTTTTTATTTATTTATTTTTTTTTAGTGTAACAAGATTAATAAGGCGAATAAGTTTGTGTGCCTGCATAGAGAATACCTTAAAGGTGCGAGTTACTAATAAATGGTCGTCTATGTGAAAAAAGAATCACTACAACTCACAAGTAGGGTTGATTCCCTAGCCATTATAGATCATGTACAATGTAATTCAAAAGATGATTTTTATACACCAAATAAGTCTACATCGATCTGACATTAATGTTTCTAAGCATCTTACATTGTAATGGATGCAATCGTACGTAATCGCGCATCCTTTTCCTTTAGCTAGCTAGTCTAACTTGCATGAGGTATCCTTTAGATACATGCACATTAAGCTACATATGGTACTGGGAATAATTCATATGAGAAAACTCAATCAAAAGAATGTATTGTATTATAAATACCTTAACTTACTTGCCATAAATAGTTAATTTTTGTCATTTCTTTGTTACCTACAACAATGCACGTGATTTAAATGTTATTAGTCTTTTCGATACGCTGCTAGCAACTTAAAACACGTCCTTCTTGATGTACATAACCAAACAATCATTCATCCACCAATCTTCAAATTTGTTGCACTGTCGACTCTATTGTGAAATATCCTTCAACTAAAGCTGCGTGCTAAAATAAAAAACAACAGCAAATTTAATCGTCCGATAAACCAACCGTAAACAAAGTCTTTCTTTGTCTTAGCTAAGCTTTGCATACATCCCACTTCCTTCGGTAAGTAAAAATGCAAAATGAATACTAGATTTCATGTCATTAAAAAGGGGAAATTCTTTTAAAACGTATCATACTTGTCCAAAAAATCATTTTTGAGTATCGACCTTTTATTTTTCCTTATTTGGTTACTGAACTTTCATTTTTTGGCCTCTTTAACGCATTTTGGGACGTTTTTGCCCCTCAAATTTTTGGAAATCCAGGGGCAAAAATGTCATAAAAATGTCCCAAAGTGCGTAAAAGAGGCCAAAAAATGAAACTTTAGTAACCCAATAAGGAAAAAAAAAAGGTCGATACTCAAAAGTGATTTTTTGGACAAGTATGGTACANATCTTATAGGATTCGCTGATCCTAATGTTGACTTCAGCGCTGATGATTTCAGACATAGTGCGTCGCAAGTGGTTGATTCCATTGTCGCAAAGGACCGGCTTCCTATTATAGCTGGAGGGTCTAATTCGTACATAAAGGCTCTAGTTCATGATAACATTGAGTTTCAGTCGAGGTATAGTTGTTGCTTTTTGTGGGTTGATGTCTCATTGCCTGTTCTCCAATCTTTTGTGTCGAAACGTGTAGATCAGATGGTACAAGCTGGTCTAGTTGATGAAGCCAGAAGATTTTACAATCCAATACTAGCTAACAGCACAATTGGGCTTAGGCGTGCAATTGGTGTTCCTGAGTTGAATCATTATTTTCAAAATGAAAATGCGAAAAATTTAGAAGAAGCAATCGAAAAAATTAAGGTGAATACTTGCAAATTGGCGACACGTCAGTTGCAAAATATCATGAGGCTTGAAAACCAACTAGAGTGGGATATGCATCATCTTGACGCCACTGAAGCATTTCTTAAACAAGGGTTTGAGGCACATGAAGCTTGGGAGAGGCTTGTGGCACGGCCAAGTAGTCTGATTGTTAGGGATTTTCTTTATGATGAAAAAGAAGAATCAGCTCCAAACTTCCCCAATATCATGACCACAAACTCCGTCATCACACCTCCATCGATGACCACAATGGTCAACGCCGTCGCTGCCGTGGCACGCTAGTGTTGTGTCATGCCCCACATTGAATCAAAGTACATGGGTGGTGTGCCTTATCAAATGGATGAGAATATATTCACTTCAAGAAAGTTAACAAGTCATATCTATAATACAAAAAAAGATAACAAAAAGTACATTATCAATTTTCTTTTGGATGGGACAAAGTTATGATATTTGATACGGTAGGTCTGGCAATTCAGTTCGTGTTGATCAAGTCAACCCGAATATTTTTGTATCAAGTCTTTTTTGCCAATTTAACGTCGTTGGTTTGTGTCGCTTTAAAAGCATATCAGATTCATGTTGCATCCGGTGGCCATGAACAATATTACTGTATTGACTTTATTATATGGGAAGTGATTTATATGCACTAAATTTTTATTTGTACACATCACATTACAACCCGTACGGATACATGTAACACATAGTGCAACTATTTGCAAAAGGGCAAAGGTTGGAATCGATTTGGCGGCCGTGTGTAGTTGATAGCATTTTAGAGATCCCTGCAGGGGCCACAAGAATATGTTAAAATATGCCTGCAATATTACCTTTCAGACCTGTGATGGCTACACACTTGGTTCCACTCTTATGCTTTGATTGTGAAATGAACAATATTTAAATACTGAGAATCTTTTTTTTTTTATTTTTTTTTATTTATTTATTTTTTTTTAGTGTAACAAGATTAATAAGGCGAATAAGTTTGTGTGCCTGCATAGAGAATACCTTAAAGGTGCGAGTTACTAATAAATGGTCGTCTATGTGAAAAAAAGAATCACTACAACTCACAAGTAGGGTTGATTCCCTAGCCATTATAGATCATGTACAATGTAATTCAAAAGATGATTTTTATACACCAAATAAGTCTACATCGATCTGAAATTAATGTTTCTAAGCATCTTACATTGTAATGGATGCAACCGTACGTAATCGCGCATCCTTTTCATTTAGCTAGTCTAACTTGCATGAGGTATCCTTTAAATACATGCACATTAAGCTACATATGGTACTGGGAATAATTCATATGAGAAAACTCAATCAAAAGAATGTATTGTATTATAAATAAATACCATAACTTACTTGCCATAAATAGTTAATTTTTGTCATTTCTTTGTTACCTACAACAACGCACGTGATTTAAATGTTATTAGTCTTTTCGATACGCTGCTAGCAACTTAAAACACGTCCTTCTTGATGTACATAACCAAACAATCATTCATCCACCAATCTTCAAATTTGTTGCACTGTCGACTCTATTGTGAAATATCCTTCAACTAAAGCTGCGTGCTAAAATAAAAAACAACAGCAAATTTAATCGTCCGATAAACCAACCGTAAACAAAGTCTTTCTTTGTCTTAGCTAAGCTTTGCATACATCCCACTTCCTTCGGTAAGTAAAAATGCAAAATGAATACTAGATTTCATGTCATTAAAAAGGGGAAATTCTTTTAAAACGTATCATACTTGTCCAAAAAATCATTTTTGAGTATCGACCTTTTATTTTTCCTTATTTGGTTACTGAACTTTCATTTTTTGGCCTCTTTAACGCATTTTGGGACGTTTTTGCCCCTCAAATTTTTGGAAATCCAGGGGCAAAAATGTCATAAAAATGTCCCAAAGTGCGTAAAAGAGGCCAAAAAATGAAACTTTAGTAACCCAATAAGGAAAAAAAAAAAAAAAAGGGTCGATACTCAAAAGTGATTTTTTGGACAAGTATGGTACGTTTTGAAAGAATTTTCCCCATTAAAAAGGTGTCTACCTGGTTATCAAGAACAACACGATCTATCTGTGAAAAGTGTGAGAAATACATGTACAACTCAACCAAACAAACCAACTAATCTTTCTTGAAAAATGAAAATGAATACCGGACTGAAGCAAGTCGTGCAACATAGCAATTATGTGGTGACCTCATTATACCTCAGTTGCATAATGACGACAACTATGCAATTAACTTTATGAAATAACGAGATCTACTTGGACTCACATTTTTATTATCTATCTTTGCAATATTAATGTTAACTTGTCAAAAAAATGAAGATACTTTGACGAAAACCTATGTCCTAAACGTGTAATTGTTGATTTAAAGAAGAAAACAATCAAGAATAATGATGGTTTTCAAGCTCCTCTGAGAAAGGCATTTCGTGGCATTGAAGTTGGTAAAGGGCCGAGATTCAACCCTACTAAGCCAAAGAAACATGTTTACAAAGTTGTGTCGAAGAAGTCGGATACTACCAATATTGGTAAAACTAAGATCTCATAAGTGCCTAGTTCAAGTGGGGCAAATATTGTGATACCGAATCTATTTGATGCTCTTAATATGGCTGGAAATGATGTGGGTGATGATCCTAGTGGTATAGGTAGTTCAAATAATGATGGGGCTGATTTGGATATAGGTCGCAATAAGGAAGCTAAATTGGCCGGAGATGAAAGTGACTGTGAGGTGATTGAAGGTGCTAATAAAACGTCTAGTTTTTTGGCATCTAAAAAACCTACGGTTGCTATTTCTTTAAAAGGAGGAGGTGGAAGCGGAAGTGTGGGGAAGAACTTATATGAGTACATTGGAATGAGAGTTACGGTGATGATCTCTATGATGACGATCCTTATGATTACGAAGAGTGCGAGGAGCTTTTTGAAGCTCAACTGGTATTTTGTGATGCATTTGATATAAAGATTCGTAATAAATCTAGACGTTAGTTTATATTTAGTTGTTGAGTCAAATGTATTCTAGTGGGTAGTCGTTTTTTCCCTTTTGTGAGGATAGAAGTGTCTTGTTATGTTAACTTTATCGCCTAATGTAATGGGCGGAGATGTGGGATTTCACTCATATCCTTTGTACTCAAATGCTTTTTTGAAGTAATACATTTACTGGGAAAACCCTTTACCAAAAAATATGAAGATCAGCTACCAAAGATTCTCATTTACGACTTATGATCATTTGCAGCAAACAAGTGCCATTTGTTACCAAGAATGAAAGAAAAGACCACCACCTTTCTTGTCGACATGCCTAAGAACAAGATTCATTCTTTGTATGAGGCATCACGACATTCGTCAAATATAATGAAAGATATAATCACACCTGAATACCTGATAACTACATTTATCTATGACCTAACTATTTACAAAAGCACAACCAATTGTATTATCCTGGTGTATGTATCTTGCTAGTTGGCTTTCTTAATTCTTCATTGTGTACATGGTTAGCCAAATATTTCAGCAAATCACACTTAAACTTTCCATGATTGTTTAGAACTTTTGTCTCAGCTTGACCGAATGCTAAACTTTGCGTTGAAGCGCACACATCTAAAATTCATTCTGAATTTTTGTGTAAAAAGACTAAGCTACTCAGCAAAAGAATACGCAATGTGTTGATGCAGATTAAACTAATCTTTGATTGTATTTTATGCTTGATTATGAGGATTATCTATATTTTCTAACATAAATACAGTTTTTACCGCTCTTTCAAATTATTTAGTATACCCTGGTTGTGAAAGAAGTATCATCTTGCCATTTAGTGACATGAAAAATGTGTCAGTAATATTTTAAAAGGGCGACAAAAGTTACCATAATGGTCAGAAATTTCACGTGTTTCCGCTATACATAAATATTTGTAACCAAATTAAAGGTGGAGACGGTATAAATCAAGTGACACAAAAACAGTGGATTAATTGCCGTATGTGAATTTTTATTTTTATGTTTTTTTGGCTGTGATATGTCATTAATGACACAAAAACAGTGGATTGCCGTATGTGAATTAACATTATAAAAATAAAGATCAATTAATGACAGAATAACTAAATCTGAGAATAGCCGAAATCACAAATATACATGTTTTATTGCTTAGAAAATCAAGCAAAGAGTATTGTATCTGAAAAGTTGTTCAATATGAAAACCATGGCTTATGATTAGATGCATGGTTTCATTTTCAAGATTCCTCAAGGAAAAGTGGATGTTTTTTATAGATTGACTATTATTGAACATGCTTGTAATAATTAGTAACATCATTACCAGAAGACGCTTTCAATCATTCGTTTCATATCATTGACCAAATGAATTCCTTTCAGGAAACGGTCTCGCAGATAAAGCAAAGGTGAGAACACGAAAGTATTAAGGTTTTGAGTAATATATTAGCTTTTCTAAATTTGGTTTAATTTTCAAAAGTAGTATGGAAATTAATACAATCACCTAATTTGAGATTTATATATACTATTCCCTAAATAAGTATCAACTTTAGTACTCTTCCCTAAAATGTTTTCATTGGTTGTAATTTGAAAATAGATACTTATTTACAAACAAAGATAGTAAATTTGGGACGGGTAGAGTATAAAACAAACACCTTCTTATGTTCTTTATATATTTACTTGCTTATTTTGAAAATAAAAAAAGTTATCTAGTTACTTGCTAGTGGTTAATAATAGGGCAAATGATTAAAAAAAAGTATCATACTTACCACAATTTTCTCTTGTGGGTAGTGAACAAATTTTTTTATTTTTGTGGGTACTTTTCTTTCAAATTCATCTTTTTTAGGATAATATGTGACATTTTTGCCTTTCAGGGGAAAAAAAATTTATTAGCTAAGAGGGGCAAAAATGTCCAAAAATTTCGCAAAATACCTTAAAAAATGAATTTGAAAGAAAGTACGCACAAAAGCAAAAAATTTTGTTCGCTACCTAAAAGAAAAAATGGTGGCAAGTATGATATATATATATTTTTTAATCATTTGCCCCTAGTATTATTGCCCCTTACGAGAATCCAATAATCAGTCGTTCATGCTTCTGAAAGCAATATATCAGTTAAAAGTAAATGTACGTTCTCGTTGATGTTAGGAATGTACGTAGTTATCGCCATTCGTGGTGGTCAGAATCCGATGAATTTATACTAGCGTGCGCTCCACACTTCCTAGCATCATTTGAGCTAGTTCGAATGTAACGTGAAATCATGAAGTATGAAACTGTGGACATGACTCAAAAAATCAAAAGAAGGCAAGAGGATGGATTTTGAAAGGATAATTAAGTAGCTTGTTGCCCACCTACCTACCATCCTTATGTAATTTATTGTCCCTACGGATCTTGGATCAATCATGGGTGAATCATGTTTGAGTATGCACACGAGTTGTGCAGGGACTCGTTTAGAGACAGAGGGTGGGTTTTATTTGACAAACATATGTTATTCTTATTAACCACTCTAATAAACGTTTACATTTGGTACCTATTTATAGGTTTACAACAGGTTCCATGAACCATCGTGACTGTTCATGAAACGGTACAATGAAATAACTAACTTTCTAACTACTTTTAACTGTAAAACGGTTACTAACTATCTATATAACATATATGGTCCTTCATGTTTCAAGATTTATGATTCTTGATTAAACTCGGTGCCAACATAATTTACCCATTATGATATAAAATTAGTGATTAAGTAGGCGAAGTAAGCGTTGGGCTAACATGCATAGAGCAACACGACATGTATAGTTAACAGAAATTATCTGCTTTAGGACCCCGTCCAATAGGTATGGACCTGTTTATGAACTTGTTTAGTTATAACAAAGTATTTTGTTTAGTCTCCTAGTCCAGTATATGAATTTGATACAAGATATATCAAACTGGTAAGATTTAGAGAGTTGATATTTAGATCGATAGAGCTTCATTATTGCAACATCGTCATCATTCAGCATACAATGAACACGATTGTTGGAAAAATTGTTTTGTCAATATGAATTTTTCCAAAATTTGGACACCTTTCAATGTATGTATATGGTAAATGTATTAATATTGGTTTGTGGGCTTACTTTCTCCTTGAAGAGAGCTCCGCAACGAGCTATAACGTGTCCAAAATATAGTTGATATGGTATCTTAAAGTGAGACACTTAGAGCACAAAAATGAAAGTGGGAATTGACTCGACCTTTTACTGCTTTCCTTTAATTATTCTTAATTAGAGTCTATCTTATACTTCTACCTCATTTTATCCGTATTTTTTTTCTTGTTTACTGTTAATTTATCTATTATAACTTGATTTTATTAATTAAAAGGAGATAATTATATGGAATATATTTAACTTGTCATTTTTTTTTTAATTGTGTGCAGTTAGTTTTTTTCTTTTTTTTTTTCCTCTCTATACCCCCGAACTTTTGATTTTGACCTTTGTTTGTATATGTAAATGACCATTTTACCTTTATATTTTGTAACCACTCTATTGACAGCGAAGAGTAAAATGATCATTTTACATGAAAAAAATTGAAATCAAAAGTTTCGGGTATATAATAGCTTAAAAAAGAAGCTACACACAATTAAAAAAGATAACAAGTTAGACATATTCTTAGGTAATTATATATACTAAATTATAAAGTATTTGAGACCTGCTAAATAAGAAAGTCTTAAAATTATCAATCAACACACTTACTATTATGAAATTGTTTGGTTACAACATAGTAGCATTAGTTATAGCATTTTAAAACATGTCTTTAGCAAAAAAAAAAAAAAAAAAAAAAAAAAAAAAAAAAAAAAAAAAAAAAAAAAAAAAAAAAAAAAAAAAAAAAAAAAAAAAAAAAAAA
>LBNU01034643.1:34401-50367 GCA_014162995.1 Artemisia annua
TAACCACACAAAAACAGCAAAGAGTAAAATGATCATTTTACATGAAAAAAATTGAAATCAAAAGTTTCGGGTATATAATAGCTTAAAAAAGAAGCTACACACAATTAAAAAAGATAACAAGTTAGACATATTCTTAGGTAATTATATATACTAAATTATAAAGTATTTGAGACCTGCTAAATAAGAAAGTCTTAAAATTATCAATCAACACACTTACTATTATGAAATTGTTTGGTTACAACATAGTAGCATTAGTTATAGCATTTTAAAACATGTTTTTAGCAAAAAAAAAAAAAAAAAAAAAAAAAAAAAAAAAGAAAAACCCATAACTACCCTTCATGTTTTTAATATACAAACATATTCTAATGCAATTAAGGGCCCGTTTGGTTAGAGGTTGTGGGGTTTGGATTTAGGCATGATGCCTAAAAGAGTTGTTTGGTATGTGTGAGTGGCCCCCACAATTGGGGATGAAAACCAAGTTTGAGGGTGTGTTGAATTCCCAACCACCTCCTCTACTTTTACATTTTCTTTTATTTTCATGTGGGCCCATTTTAATTATCTATCACTAATAATCTTTTTACCTATTTAAAAAAAACAATATTTTTAAATTTTTAATTTTTTATTCATTTAAAATATAAACAATATATTATTTAATTGTATTTTCTCTCTCCTAATCAAAATCCAAATCTACAACTATACATTTAAATCCAAATCCTAATCTAAACCCATCTACAAACCAAACGGACCCTAATGATAAATGATATTTATAATTTTTTTTTAAATTGTTATTTTATATGATAAATGATATCTTATATTTGTATTCTTTTACTATAATTGCATGATGTTTTCGGTGTTATAATGTATGCAATCACTGTTAACAAAATTATCAACCATCACGTGATCTTGCTTTAAACCTTCTTGATTTCGCGGTCGCATTGCGCGAGCATCATGTTAATACACGTTTGTAAACTTATTTTGTTATTATATTTTAATATTATACTGTAACAATTTTTCGTATAACGTCTTTCAAAAATATATTTATTTACAGGTACCCGCTGCCGTAACGCACATATGCCCGGCTAGTCCCAACAAAAAGTGTAACAGTTTTTATACAACAATAACATTCTTACCTATGGATTATAGCCTTCTCATGATTAGATCGACCATGTTAAAATCTCGTGTGTTCGTGTATGATTGTTCATTCGTTTCTTGTTATTATCAATGTGTTTGGCCTATTTACCTAATTAAAATCCCAAATCGATCATAAGTAAATATCAATCAAATAAAATGATTTGATACCGCAAGTGTGTTTATTATTATTATTATTATTGTTATTATTATAATATTTACATAGTAGTATCAATGTATCATATCAACTAACAAGTGGTGGTTCAAGTCCCATTAATTCGAAATATCATGTGTGAGAGTAGTGGCCGGGTGTAGCTAGGTTAAAAAGGTTATTTTCCTTTCAAAAAAGAAAATGATTGATGCTACAAAATTGTTATTAATAATACAACGTGTTTAGTTGTTTACTTAGCAATTGCTAGCCCAAAAAAAGAAAATATATACTGTATTTTAATAAGCAGTTTGTGGCAAATCGTCGATGTCTCTTTCTTTCCAATAAAGATAGATCGTTTATATGATCTTACTTTTATTTTGTGATATGATATCAAATCTTCTGGAAGCTAAAATTGGTTGATATCGAGTTGCTCAACACGTATCCAATCATCACAACGGACTAGATCATCTAATAATTAAAACTATCCATAAAGGCATTTTCTTAATCTTCCTTAACGTGCTAATATCTAATGCTTTTCATGCTATGATTAGTTGATTACCCCACACATGTACGTAAAGCAAAATGGGAAAAGTAAAGAAAATCGAAGCTCAACATCATAACACTTTCAAAGATTACGCATGCAGATCTACAATACTTATCGTTGTTTATAAGATAATAAAATATATAATGGGAAAGGTGATATGACAAATGTAAAATGACAATTATTACTTTGGGTCATATTTTATAGTTATTGTTTAGATCCGATCAGTTCCATTTTTCTCATTTTTCTCACCATATCTTATCACATTTTATGACGGATGACCCGTCCAATAAATAGTAATGGAACATGAATCGTATATTGTTTTGAACTTTTTCACATATCTAGGGATCCGATGACAAGAAAAACTAAAATAAAAAAAATAAAAAAGATTTCTAGCAACATATTTCAAATAAGAGTGAGAATTTTTAGAGGAGATATATCTATTTTTATAAGTGCATCTGAAATGTATGGTTGTTATTTATTTTCACCCTTCTCACCTAAATCTTTTGCTTGATAATTGAAAAAAAGTAAAATATATATATATAAACTTTTAGTACAATAAAACAAATACTTTAACCGAAAATACAGAAAAATAAACGAAAAAAAAGTTTTGCCCCAAAAAGAAAAAACACATTCCAGACAAATAAATCCGACCGCAACACAACGGGCGAAAACTTCTTCGTTTTAATTAAAGATACTAGTAATCATTTGTAAATGTATTGAATGTATAACTACGTAATACACACAATACGAATAAGATAGTTTAAAATATAATACATTCAACGGGAAAAATAAAGTTGGATACACACTAAAAGTTGATAATATGTCAAGTTTGATATATTGGCATACTACTACATCTGAAAAAATATTTAGTATATAAAATATTTGTAAACTTCAAAATCAATTCTGTAGTTTGCTAAAATTCTCAGTTTACATTCTTGTCAGATAAGTTGGGCCATATACATCCCTCTGTCAACAAACATTGGACTATCTACATCCTAAGAGACGAACGATGCAAAAAGTTTCCCGTTATCTGCTAACGTGGGTCTAACACGAGGGGTATTTTTGTCTTTTTGGTTGTAATATTTTGCAGTTTACTCTTATTATTATTATTATTATTATTATTATTA
Source organism: Artemisia annua (assembly GCA_014162995.1). NCBI lineage: Eukaryota > Viridiplantae > Streptophyta > Magnoliopsida > Asterales > Asteraceae > Artemisia > Artemisia annua. The sequence goes on from LBNU01034643.1 coordinate 37,352, forward strand.
TTATTATTATTATTATTATTATTATTATTATTATTATTATTGTTTTAATTATATTTAATTTTTAGTTGTTGTTGTTGTTGTTGTTGCTGTTGCTGTTGCTGCTGCTGTTGCTGCTGCTACTTCTTTTTAATTATAAAGACATCACTTTATTAGAAATTTATAGGATTTACAATAAATTAGTAAGAAGCCGAGATACTATTTGCGTCCCCACTCTTCTAGCTATAGCAAAATTAGTCCTACTAGCAGCACGTGCCTCAATGTCTTGAATCACAAAGAATTTCGGATGAGAAGGAAGAAATGCATATTCAGTATCCGCACACATTTTAATAAAATCATCTTTATCCCACTTAATTTATTAACAAATAAATATGAAAAAAGAAACACACAAGTACACAAACACACTGTGAAAAGTAAAAAAAATTGTATTAGTAATAAAAATTTAATAATATTAATATACTGTAATTTAAAAATTATATTAACAAAAGTAATAACATTAAATAATTAAAAAAAACTAGTAAAAATAATAAAAATAAAAAATTAAATAATATAAATAATAATAATAATAATAATAATAATAATAATAATAATAATAATAATAATAATAATAATAATAATAATAATAATAATAATAATAATAATAATAATAATAATAATAATAATAATAATAATAATAATAATAATAATAATAATAATAATAATAATAATAATAATAATAATAAGGGTAAATCAAATAATAAGGTACCTATTTTAGGTCTAATTTCAATTAAAAGTATCAGTCTTTTTAGGTGTTGATTTTTTTTCTTGTTGCAATGGTAGACAATTAGCAGGTTTGCATGTTACAAAGCAGGTTAAAATATTAAACACCCACTTATCTCTTATTAGTTATTACACAAAATTCCTTGTCACAATACATCATTCGCATGAATTAATATACGAAATTCACACGTAAACTTAATCTTAACAAGAACTAATTTTATAAAATAAAAACAAAATTTTTAAATGAACGAAAATATTTTAACTAATTTAGTGACTGAAACAGCCTTTAAATTAAAATAAACTACCAAACGCATTCAAAAAATTCTAGTAATTTTAACCCAACTAAAAATGCTATTGAAGAGGTAGCAGAAAATTAATATATATATATATATATATATATATATATATATATATATATATATATATATATATATATATATATATATATATATATATATATATATATATATATTTATATATATATATATATATATATATTTATATATATATATATATATATATATTTATATATATATATATATATATATATTTATATATATATATATATATATATATTTATATATATATATATATATATATATTTATATATATATATATATATATATATTTATATATATATATATATATATATATTTATATATATATATATATATATATATTTATATATATATATATATATATATATTTATATATATATATATATATATATATTTATATATATATATATATNTTTTTGACGCTTTTTTACTATTTTTTTATAAAATTAAATCAAAACAGTTTTGTAAAAAGAAAATGACAATCGTTTTTTTTTTTTTTTTTTTTTAATAATTAAATGTGACTAAAATTCTTGAAAAAATTATGGAAAAAAGAAAATACTTATAACTAAAAGAATCTTATATAAAAAGGATGAATTTTTATGAAGGTTTTTGATATATTTACACTAAATAAAAACGCAAAACTGATTTTTATAAAATAGTAAAATGTGACTAAAAATCTTGAAATGTTATGACTAAAAGAAAATACTTTTTTAGAATCTTAAATAAAAAGGACAAATTTTTATGAATGTTTTTTTATATATTTAGACTAAATAAAAACACAAAATTTTTATAAAAAATTAAGAGGTGATCTGTTACCTAACTATTAGGTAAAAATGTTCTTGAATTGCACGATATGATAAGTTAAATATCTTAAATTGAGAGGAAAAAACTGATACCTTTAATTGAACTTAGACTTAACATGAGTTATTTTCTATGCTATTTGCTCTAATAATAATAACTTCGTAATTTAGCAACAGCAACAGCAGCAACAACAACAACAACAACAATAATAATAATAAACTGCAAACTACATCTCTATTACAAAAGGACGAAAATACATTCTTGTTAAACCCAAGTTACCAGATAATGGGAAAAAGTTTGCATCGTTTGTCCCAAGAGATGCGTATAGTCCAACGTTTGCTGACGAATTGATGTATATGACCCAAGGTTACAAATGGTATGAGGTGTGGCGTGACGGCATGGACAAGTGTCACTTCTTAAAAGGCAAAGCCATAGCATTTTCTAAGACGTGACTTAAAGCGGCACAAAATATGAAAATATTTATAGAATTATATATTATATCATATTTCATATATATCGAGTTTATAAAGTGTTATACATGAATAATTAAGTCAAGAAATTATCCTTGCATGTATCTTCTTCATTTTTTTTTTTTTTTTTTTTTTTTTTTNCTTGGCGCGTTTTATCGTGCCTTTTCACGCCTCACCTAGATCTGACATCTTAGTCTATTGCGTAACGTGAATGTCACGCCTCGCGTCTTAGCTTCACTTTTGCGCGTTTGTTAGAACCCTGATATGACCCAACTTATAAATCGTGAAATTTGTCAAACCACAATAATGAGTTTTGGAGTTTACTTTAAAATACAATATAGTTTTTCTAAAAGGGTGGGAATCTCATTTAGGAAGTAGGCATGAGCCTCATGAAAAGCTACCAGTCATAATATGCTTAATTAACATGTTTTATCGGAGATCAAAGACAAGTTTAAGCCACTTTCGTGGAAGTCTAATTTCATTATTAACTCCATCAAACACACTATCTACAAAAAGATATACCATAAGATTCTCAACACCTTTTTTACATGATTAACAGATAATGCAAATTATGCAATTTCTTGATTAGTACATAAAGCATTGTGAACGCCTAAGGATTTAGAAAGAGAAATTCACAATGTAATGTTCACAAAACTTTTACAAAAATAAATTCACATAATGATGCATCAAGGTTACTTGTCCATTCAAATAGTTTCTTTCTCGTTTGTAATTGCCTTGAATGAAAAAACTAAACTAATCACATCATTGTGGAAAGAGAAATTCACAATGTAATGTTCACAAAACTTTTACAAAAATAAATTCACATAAAGATGCATCAAGGTTACTTGTCCATTCAAATAGTTTCTTTCTCGTTTGTAATTGCCTTGAATGAAAAAACTAAACTAATCACATCATTGTGTAAATTACTATATATATAATGTATGGGCAAATACGACACATGCAATGTCGTTTTGAGCTTTCGATTTTTGGGCCCGGTCCTTTGCTATTGTCCAACCCCAGTGTCTCAGCCCTTTAACATGTTTTATAACATTCTTTTGTGTTCACGAGGCCACCGCTTTGATATTTATTGTCATCTTCGCTTCCCTCTGTTTTTGGTCCGTCTATTGTTAGCGATGAAAGTTATCAACGTTTTTCGTGGCGTGTAGTATTTTAGGCTTCTCAAGTCCGCTGTACGTGTCTTTGTACTAGTTATGTAAACATAGCATATCTCGTAGTTTCATATAGAAAATAGGTAAAATATGTTCTAGCTTTAAACTAGATGAAGTTACAAGTTTTTGCAAGTCTAATGCATAAAAGATAGGCCCAAATCTTTGTCTTGATGGGTTCGGCCCAAAGGAATAAACAGATGTTGACAATGAGTCTTTATGGAAGCAAACATTTTATCTTCGATTAGGGATGTGACTATCTACATCCTACCTCCTTGCGGGATTAGGTATTATTGTCGTTGTTGTGACACTGAACCAACATATAATGTATCATTTTATCATATTCATTTTAAGATGTGCGGATTCAGTCCTACAGAAAAAGCGTGTTATCACAGCAACACTTAGAAATGAACTGCATTACAAAAGAAAAACCGAGGAAGAGCCTTTAAATGGCATAGAAATCTAATCATGGAAGCATTAACATAGCACTCCATCTATGTAATATGCATTCACCAAAAACTTGAGAGAAACTTGTTAACAACTTAATACAAACACTACCAATATAGACATTGATGGTACACGGTTTTAAACAAAATCCATATCAGTTCTGATTTTGGAATGCTGTTGCGTACCTCTTTAATACGATGCAACACGCGTCAAATGTTTGTTACAAAAATGTGTACTTTAAATTAGCAGACATATCTTTCAAATTTATCCTCTAAACCAGAACACTATAATCATTCTGCTGCACAGTATCACCATTTTCAGCAGCACCCGGAATTAAGTTATTATCAACTTCTTCAGCTGTTCTACAGAAACCCGAGTCATTAATTTCATTAGCAGCATCAGAAAGCTGTCTTGACACATCCACTTTACTTGATATATAACATAGCCGAGAGTCACCTGCCACACTAGCTGCAGGAAGGCATATCTCCACGTCATTATTTTCAGAGTGACACATGGGTCCAGGGGGGTCCACCAGGTCCTGTTCAGACATACAAAACTGTTGTTGACTAGATGTTGACTGAAACTGTCCTAATTCATCTTTTCGTCTGCGTTTAATGCCCATTCCTCTTTTTCTTATCCGTTCTTTGCCTCTAATTTTTTTCTCGTTTTGATCAGAGTCTGTTCCATCTGTAATCAGTGTGGTTCCGATTTGGTCTCTTAAGCATTCATGAGCCAGATACCTGATTCTGGTTACGGCATGCATTTGTTGATCATCCATCCCATGCGTTGACAGCATGTCTGCTACATTCGCGATTTCCCTCAATGCGTTATTCTGTCAAAAAAATAGCAATCATAATTATCATTATAATTTGTAAGAAAAACAGTTGGCAAGTGGGAATGGGTTGAACACATTGAAAGTCTACTTGTAAAGGACAAAAAATATTTGTTGGTCACACCGACCCGACCATTTGTTACACTTATTTAAGAAAAACCATTTTGACAGAGTAGGCTTCATTAATTCATCAAAAAAGCAACTTCTAAATTTTGAGATGAAGTCAAAGACGAACGCGACTGAAGAATAGGTAAGAGATGTAATGCATGACGAAAAGACGATTCAGGTTAGTGAGATGTGTTTGAGTATGCATAAGCCCTAAACAGATTATATTTAATGCAATAACCTAGATTATTTATAAAGATGACAGAAATCTAAAATAACCTAAAATAGCAAACACAATATACATATTTACAGTTTATACCATTCTTTGAAACTCGGAGGAAATAGGAATCGGTCTTCCAACCAGCTTGCGAGTTATTTTCAAGTACCAATGCAAATATTCACTTTCTTCAACATCATCCTCATGATCAACAATGCGAAGATGACGCTCCGACCATTCACTTAACTCTGATACCATTTTCGCTGATAAGTCAACTCCACCATCCACTCCACGGGTTTTTCTTTCCCATTGTTGCACATCAAGAGGGATAGGCTGCCTGATGCCAAATTGTCTTAAACAACGATCTGGCAGGTGCCTTTCAGCCTTATCAAAGCATATCAGCATTGTATTTGATCTTCCAAGAATAAGACTACCCCTTATATGGTTTGGTAAAAGTGTGTCATTGATATGTATGTACGGACACCAATCAACCTATTAAAGCACTCAAATGCATTAGTCAACATTCTTCAAAAACAAAGTATGATCTCGCTCAAACAAAAAATTAAATAGCTAAAAAGGAAATGAGTCTAAAGTCGCTATATGTGTAAAAAGTTATATTGCTATTGAACTAAAAAAACTGTGTAATCATATTTGACACAAAAACTGTTACTTCCTCCGTCCCAAATTTATTGTCCCCTATTGACTTTTTCGGTCTTTCTTTCACAACTTTGACCATAAATATTTTTGTTTGTGCTATACAATTTTTGATAAAAATTATACCAAATGAAAATACATTTAAAACTCAATCCGTTCATATATTTTGTATCAAATATTATGTAATATAAACAAAAATACTTAAGGCCAAAGTTGAAAAGTGAAGACCGAAAAAGTCAATAGGGAACAATAATTTTGGGACAGAGGGAGTATAAAATAGGGTTTTTGTCAATCTATCTCATTTTAGTCATTGCACTTTTTTTAACACCCCTGAGTTATTAAAAAGATGGCTTTGTGTCCCTTTTGGGTCAATTTGTAACCCGTATTCTGAACATTTTTCTAGAAACTTATCATTATAGATAAATACAGCACTTTTGTACACAAATATAATATTTTCGTATAAAAGTTATCAAATTGAAAGCTGGTTTTAAAGGTGTTTTCGCTTCAAAAGTAACAAAATGGCTCGAACCGGGCACAAAGCCATCTTTTAATGGCTCAAATGTAGAAAAATTATAACTCAATGACAAACGAGACAAAGAAAAAGTAAAGTATGCAAACAAACAAAATATCCACAAAACATTAAAAAGTTTCAGATGAAAAAGGTTTCTAATCAACTGAACCCTTTTCGACCCTTTGACCAACCCGTTTGACCCGCTATTTTCTACCACCTCTAGTACAGAGGAAGAAAGTGAATATATTACTTACTTCAGAGGGCTTCAAGGAGTCCAATGATTTACGATAGAATGTTACATCCCGGTTGGCTGTGGGACCAGTATGTTTCCCTTTCCATCTACATACAAATGGAAACCTATCATGGATTGGATCATGACTTAGCCTCGGTCTTCCAATATTAAGGCGAAAGTAACTCCAGCACTACAATATTGAACAGCTTTCAAAAAAGATTTAACTAAGCTAAGAAACATTTTATAAATTTGGTTAGGTGGTGTTTGGATGTGCGTTTTGAGACTCGAGTGTCATGTGATACGAATTAATGAGAATCAGCTGCAGGAGAACCGTTTGGATGTGCTTTTAGTTTGCTTAAAGTTGTAATAACCAAATAATCGGATATACTGTTACAATGACTAAAAAATACAACATTATATAATGTTAAAATATTAAGTTTTGATATGACAGTTTCCTTTTTATATGCTACAACAAAATTATTTACAGCTTTTTATTAAAAAAAGAAGCAACTGTCTAAAATTACAACAATTGCTTTCTGATAATAAAACCATTAACAATGAAAAAGATGGGCGGAGAGCCTTTAAAATAGTTTGAAAGAAGGGACGGCAAATAAGTCTTTCATATTCTGTTTTAATCATTTTGGTTACTGCCTTAAAGGTAGTAGAAATTAACTCCTAAATAATCCGAAAGCTGATCCGTATGCACTTTATCAAAACACTAATGACAGATAACAAGTTCCATAAAGCAAATCCATCCACCACCTTAATTATTAAAAATAACGTAAAAAAGCAGTGTAGTCAAAGGTTACCTGTAGCATGGTCAAGCAACCACTGATAGTACATTGCGATCTCAAAGAAGCATTACCAAGAGCTCTATATAAAAATGCTAATGCAGCTGCACCCCACGCATACCTTCCCGCCTGATCAAAATCCTCAAACAACGGAAGATACATAACAGGAACCTTATTACCAGTAGTAGTAGAAAAAATCGTACTACCAACAAGATACAAAAGATAAGCCCGTGTATGTCTTTCAATTATATCAAGCGAACAATTTTCAGGACAACCGGAAAACGTCTCTTTTAACCAACTAAGTTTCACCATCCCACCACTAGTTGAAACAGAATCGGGTGTTCGACCTAAATACTTCATACAAACAGCTTCACATGATGTGTATGTAACACCGATAACTGGATCTCCGTCTATTGCAAGCCCAAGAAGGTACCCGACATCTTCTAGGGTTATTGACATTTCTCCTACAGTAAAATGGAATGTGTTTGTTTCTCTTCGCCATCTTTCGACAAGAGCGGAGATGAGAGGGTTGTCGAGACTGATTGCAGGTATAGAGCGTAAGTGACCGAATCCAGATCTTTTTACTAGTTCGATTTGTTTGGCTGTGAGTGTCCATTGGTTGAGCTTCGAGGTGTGTTCATGACATCTAAGTGCACCTCGTTCCTGTGATTGTTTACGTTCTATATAAGATTTAAGTTCACACTAAAGAATCTCCACTATTGGTTTGTTTAAAGATTTAGTACATCCTTATTGTAATATTATTGCTTTGTAATCATGATTAGCACATTAGTTGCACTTATAAAATTATATTTTCAGACAGTTATATATTTACAAAAAGTGTTTGAAGGTAAACTTGACTTGACCTGAACCAGTCAGTTGCAACCAATTCTAAAAACTGACCCATTTTGAACAATTACCCAACCCGGGCCAACCCATCTTGCCACCTCTCTTATAAAACGAAGCAAAGAGTCTATGTGCAAGTATGAAATATCACCTGACCCTCCCAAATTGCTGATGAAACATGCTTTTCTTGATCATATAATACAGAATCATCAATTGGTCCAGGATTGGTTGCATAAAAGTCCATGGTCGATAATAGTATAACTGCAAGAACATACAAGAAAAGAGTGGGAAATTATTGAGAGGAATGGTGCGGCACAAGACGTCAAGCTCAAGAGCTTATCAAGTGCAATATACACAATTTTACTCAGCTCGTTCAGAAGAAAACAGCATATGTAAAAATATTTGATCTTCTCAACAGCATTAGGCAAAAAGATATCATAAAATGTGCATAATCCAGGATGAAAATTTTGACCTAATGTTATGATACAGCCCACCTTGCCTTACACTCAATTCATGCACCTGCTGGGTATGTTTGGATTCTGAATGCTGGACAATAATGTCATGCTCTTCACCCAATGAGTCAAAAAACGGCCTTAATGGGCATAGAGGTTATGTAAGTGATTAGCCATGCTCTTTGACCAACAAATGCACCAAGAACCTATATCAGGGAACAGTTACGCGATTTGTGAACCAAATGTTAAGCTCTATTCTGTCTAATTTGGAGTAGCCTACATTAATCAGAATCTCGTCTATGGTAAGACTTTAAAAGAACACTTGCGAAAAGTTAGGCTCTCTATGTTAAGTAATAGAGATCATGTGTTTTGAAAAACTAAATGCAAACTTAAACCAAACTTAAACCGCATAGTGAGCACAAAATTCTACCATACTTTTAGGGTGTGTCTTTTCATATGATCGAGTCTTGAATCTTAGTAAAAGTAAGAAAGATTGTGAAAGGTACCAACTAATACACGCTGCCACGATTAGCCTTAGGTGGCATGTGATAGATCCAAATTAGGTATCGACGAGGCTCGTAGTCAAGAAGCACACACATTTGCTTTCCATCGCTTGACAATAAAAAATACATAGACTTGTGATTAAGAGTGCTAAGCTATAAACAAGCCCTATAGGTATTAGCATCATCAACTGCTGCCCAAAGAATTTGCATTATACTCCAATTAGCATCAATAGCTAGGTCATTGGTGCCTTTGGTTGGGCGTTAACAATCTTTCAAATCATGGTGATTTAATTCTAGCCATTATACCTATAGTTTCTTGTCCTTGATCTTTTTAGAGCTAAAGATTAATTTGATGCCAAGGGTCAATATCAGGGGTATACTGTCGTCTATTCTTAGGAGAAGTAACTTGTTGATTAACTTTCTATAACATACCCTTTATACTAAACTTAGTCACCCTATTACCACATTCGTCTCTATCTACTTGGTACTTTTTTTTGGGTAAAAGGGAGCTTCCACCCTGGTAAAATATATTAACCAATAAAACGTTGAAAGTACAAAATCTACTTGGTACTTGGAATAGGGAGAAGACGTTTGAAGCTTAAAGCACGCCACCATACCTTAATTTCCACTAGAGCGACTTACAAGCATGCATCGGCAATGACAAGAATGTCATAAACTTTCATTCTATAGCTGCTTCCTATTTCAGTGTTTAGTTAATCGTGTTCGTTCAAAAAAAATAGTGATTAAAAACACTTTTACGATCCAGATACAGGCAGAACAATTCTGTTTCATATAACAAACTCCTAAATTTGCAGAAAAGAAAGCGCAATTTTCGCTCTTGACATGTCAAACATCTTGAGATGTAAAGCCTAAAAAATCCCAAGGTCTCGAACCTTCACTCCTCACACAACTACTTCATTTCACATAATTCTTGTAACTACCTCTTGGTTGTAACAAAAGTACTAATTCGACGAACTAGAAAGAGCATAAAAAGCTTACTTTTTCGATATATCTTAAATCAAAGATAAATAAAAACTATCTGAAAATAGCATATACAAACAACATAACCATAAAAACAACTACAAATTACTGAAAATAAACACAAACCCATCATCAAAATACAATCTTTAAGCATAAAAATGAATTCACTCACTGTGAATTAACCAGGGGCTAAAGCTGCTACATCGACATTAATTAACCAAGGGAACAAAATGTAAAGTTTATGGAAATTTGAGGGTTTTTGGGTTTTGGGTTGGCCGGAGAAAAGGGTAATTCCGGCGGGATTGTTGCCGGAAAGTGTGACTGCCGGTGAAAGACCAAGACCGGAGGAGATAAATGGTTTTTTTTTCTTCTTCAGGTTTTGGTGTTTGATTGATGGATACCTAATACGACATAGTTTCATTGTGTTTTTGGGTTATAGTTATAAATGGTCTTTTAGTATTTGTCAACTTGCAAAATGGGTGAGTCTGGTAGGGAGAATTGCATAGCTATTAAAACTCAAAAACTTGCATATTTCCCCAAAATATAAGTTTTCAATGCATGATGTACAATGTAAGTTAAGCATGTTTTGGGTATATATGCAAATATGCAACTTTTAGTGGGTATATATGCAATTGCCCCGTTTTAGATGGGTCNAGATTACTTTTGAAACTAATTGGGATGCATCTAAATAAATAGAGATGCATCTAATTCAAGTCGACGCATCTCAAATATATGGTTATAGTTATTTCTCATCCTTCTCATTATAAGTTTTCTTCTCACTGGATCCTTACCCTATATATATATATATATATATATATATATATATATATATATATATATATATATATATATATATATATATATATATATATATATATATATATATATATATATATATATATAATCAAAGAACGTCTTGTTAAACAAGGAATGTTTGATGTTAACTAATTGTTAATTTTCTAAAATAATCCTCTCACCTCTCTCTAAAAAACCAACCAACCTAACCCTAAACCCGACGCCGCCATCGTCTCTTCAGCCGTCGGCTTAGGCTGACGGTCTGGAGAGACCTTCTCCAGCCCCTCTATTTTGTAGATACTTTACCATTTCGTTCCAGTTTTCGATTAAATAAGGTTTATAGTTTCGTTCTTTTTGCCCAATTTTCCGGATCATTCTCTTTAGGATTGATGTGGTTAGGGGTTGTTTTTGGTTCAGTATGCTTGGTGGTTGAGATCGGTTGTTTTAGGGTTGAAGTGGTTGTGTAGTTCAGATCGGCATGTCAAGATTGTGGTGAGGACATGTAATTGGTGGAGGTTGTATGATGGTGAGGTCTTGAGACGGTTGAGATGGTAAGGTCTCGAGTTGGCAAGGCTGTGAGATGGGGTTCAAATCGTGAGCTTGAGAGATGGTGGTCGTGAATATGGTAGGTCGTGAGATTGTTTTTGGGATATGATTGTGGTCCTGGAGATGGTTCGAATAGTGAGGTTGTGTGATGGGTTCAAATCGTGAGGTCGTGAGATGGTTGTGGTCATGAATATGTTTAGAGTGTGAGGTCATGAGAATGTTGTGGTCGTGAATATGGTTCAGAGTGTGAGGTTGTGAGATGGTTTGTAACACCCCCAACTCAAATATGGCAGCTATCGTGCTGGGGGTATTACGAAAATAGAAACCAGGCACATTTATAGTAAACGACACAACTCGGGACGTTTGAAATGTGACCAAAACATATCATTCGATTTACAAACCGTTTAGAGTACAAGTACTCTTTAGTCAAAGTTGCAGCGGAAAAGTAAATAGAGTTTGCAGCGGAAAAATAAACAAAGTTTAGCAGCGGAAATAGTAAAAGACACAAAAAGGTTTTACGAATGACATGCAAAATAGGGTAGTAAAGTAGTTAAGCTGCCGTGACAGAAACGCCCCTCCAGCCTTAGCCACTCCTCCACGCCCAATTATCATCATGCCAAGCTAAACATTATTACCTGAAAATACATGCTTAAAAAGTCAACACAAAGTTGAGTGTAATCCATAGGTTTAAAATATAAAGTTGACGCACAAGGTTTTAATCATAAGATATGAGCAACATATGCTAATATCGGGTAATCAAGATAAAACCAATTGTATAGAGGCATCCCTGTGCATATAACATTGTTGATGGAGCCTAAGCTCATGACACGCAAACGTTAACCACAATCATAGTATCGAAATCATTAACGCGGAATTTCGTTATAATTTATAACAGTGCACCTCAAGGTTCGAGCACTGCCATTTACTCGACAAATCGAATATTAGCTACACCACAATTTCCTATCTAGCAAAAGGAGTGGGAGGGTCAATTCCTATAGGCCTAATATCGACTATATCGCGTTCACTCGCAAGTGATTAATGGTCATGATCTGAGGTCTTGCATAGGCAGGCAGAGCTACTGTAGCACATCGTCGAGGAAAAAGCATACCAATCGGAAAGCATACCAAACATACTGTGTGTCAGAAAACATTTAAAGCATGTATCTCACCCCATGAGGCTTTATAAACATTTAAAAGATAAAAAGTGGGGCTAATGAACAACCTAACAATAGCAGGAAACGAGATATATCAACCAATCAAATATGCCTCACTGCAAACAATCCTCAGGCCACAACCTAATCATATAAATATCATACTCAGCAATAGTACTCGAATACTTATAGTTATGCTTGAATGAAGTTTTATAAAAGATGAGTGGCGTTTGCAAAGAAAACATTTCCAAAGTAGTCTTCGTGTGGAATGAAAAAAGATAGAAAAGAACAAGTCGGCGAACTCAAAACATACAGGAAATAACAAAGACTCGAAGGATACTCGTCAAAAGAAAAAAAAGAAAAAGAATAAAAGACACGAACAAATAAAGATGAAAATCACTAATAGTCTCGGTATTTACCCATTTC
>LBNU01034644.1:8889-21245 GCA_014162995.1 Artemisia annua
CTTTGGTCAACATCCAGCCGATCGGTTTGTGCCCACAACCGAATCGGCTGGTCGTTCTGTGAACTTTTTCTACTTCAAATTCAATCCGAACGTTTTCCATTCAATCCAATCTTTCTTCTAACCTGTAATTGACCATCTTAGGGTGCTTCTAACTTCCCAGCACTTCTAACAACGATTCATAACACATCAATGCATCAACCTAATGATTCTATGAACTCAAGAACATCATCAACTTAATTCTTTCAAATAAGTGTTCTTAATTAACAATGTATCATCCTACATCACTAATTAACAAGCATACAACATATGGGATTCATCAATTGCAAAGAAATTAGTTCTAAAGATTATACCCAATTCTATTCGAAAATTCCATCAATAAATTCTTACTCAAAACTTAATCAATTGATCTAATTCTTTTTGCAATGCATTTACTCGTATCTAATCCTTATCCCCAAAATATTACATCTCAATTCGAATTAATTCAAAAATACCCAAATCATGACCTATTCTTAATAATCCAAATTAAAACTTAATTGAATGAAATTAATAACATAACTTACGTGTGTTCTTGGGTTTTTGAAATTGTGGGTTTATATATTCAATTCCAACCGATCAGTTGAGCATCCAACCGAATCAGTTGTAAGAAATTGATTTTTTTCTTCTCTCAAAACTTTTCTTCACTAGTTCTTGCAATGCCAAGACTAGTTTATGTTTTTTTCAAAAACACTTGTTTTGTATGTATATGTATCCAAACACACTTGGTCTACCAAACATTGGTCATTATTTCTACTTCTAACTAAATAACTTAACTTAACTCATAATAACTAATAAACATTCACTCAAATAGATAAAACTATAAAATGACATAACGATAGAACGATAGTCTTATTAAAAAGGTAAAAATGCATGAAACCTAAGAAACATAAAATAAAATTGCATGAAAATAGAAAATGTGAAACAAACTAATAGCACAAGAGGTGCTTTATTCTTGCAATCCTTCTCCATCATCCATAGAAATATTCGTTTCTAAGAATGTCTTCTCCACGATACTTGTTCGAAAGCTTCCTAGTAGTCTTTTGAGTGTTGAAACTTCTTGCAAAGTTCCTTCCGCTAGGACATGTGATATCAAATTTGCAATTCCATTCACCATCTCCATCTTCTCGTTTGTAAATGCTAGGACCATCGGATCCCCATTCCAAGTTCTTCAATTGGACCGGTAAAGATCCAAGAAAATATGTCAATTTATTAAACACAAAGATGTTTTTAAATGGATTAAAATAAGCCTCCATTGCTAGAGCCCTCTCCATTTCGTCCTCTATGTCAAAGAAACTAGGTGTGCATGGCCCAAATTTAGGCCTCCCATCTTCATCTCTCCCTACTTCAAAACAACCAAGGTAATCCTCCTCTTGGTCTTCATCATAGTCATCCACATTACTACCACCTCTAGGCCTTGGGTAGTAAGTATTCTTTAAAATTCCATCATCTATGGTCATAGTTCCTTTTCCCATGTCTATCACCGCACCACACGTTCTTAAAAATGGTCTACCTAACAACAAAGGTAGTTCTTTATCAACCGCAACATCTAACACTAGAAAGTCCGCCAAGAACGCTTGGTATCCTATTTGTACTCTAACATTTCTTACCTCCCCCATTGCTTTTGCTTTAGAATTATCCGCCATGGTGAGTTTAGAATTGTTAGGTTGAGGGTCTCTCAATCCCAATTTTTGATACAAGGGGTAAGGCATTATACTCACACTAGAACCCGTGTCGGCTAGTGCATACAATGGAGTAGTTCCATTAATCTTCACCGGTAAAACAAAGTTTCCGGGATCATTCATCTTTTTAGGAAGCCCATTCTCCATTATTCTTCTTTCCTCTACCTCATCAAAACTATTATTCTCCAACTTTGATTTTGCCAACATAACTCCATCTAGCTTCTTCCTATAAACCATGTAATCTCTAAGTACCTCAATAACCGGTTTGTTCTCCATTAACTCACTTATTTTTGCTTCAAGGTTTTCCAAAATTGCTTGTTTTTGTTCTTTGGTTAAGGGTTTCTTGTTTTGTGGTGAATTTGGTTGAGTGTTGGATGATGATGATGATGATTTGTTTTCCTTTGGGGTGGAGGGTTGGGTTAATTTGTTTAATGGGGTTTTGTTTCGATTGGCTTTTCCCATCTTACAAACTTCATCCTTTCCTCCCTTAAGCGTTATCATTCCTTCACAAACATCAACTAGCATTTCATTAACATCCTTCCCTTCTTCCAAATCACTAATATTGATCCGTAACTCACCTAGTGCAAAATCAATTGTACACTTGGTAGTTATAAGAAAATTTCTACCAAAGACAACCTCCGGTTCATCGGCATTCATGTAATCCAAGACCACAAAGTTACATTTGAAAATATGACCATGTATATTCACTTTAACATCTCTCACTTCTTTCCTTCCATAGCTTCCATAATCAAGTCTAACAAAGCCAAGCTTGTTAAGCATCTCTTCCGAAATATAGTTATCACTATACTCCATGTTCAACTCCGCATCCCATGCTTTTTCTCCTTCCACCGCACAAGGTGTAGCATACCTCATGTGTGTAGCATCGTACTCCTTAGTTGGTGCCTTAGTAAAAACAACCACCTTTCTTTCCTTCTCCTTCTTTGGATAACACATTTCATGTGGCAAATAAGAAACATTATCACCAATAATCTCTCCTTCTTCCAAATCACTCTTAGCCTTCTCTAACATATTCTCTAACTTTTCCAAGGAATCCCCGGAATCCTTGAACATATCCTCCAAATCTTTCAAGTATGCCGAAATCTGACTTAAACTCTCCATTTCACCTAAGCAATTACTAACTATAACATAACCATCAAAAAAAATCCAAACCATTAGCATGAGGGTTAGTTGTAAGCAAATAATTCTTAATATGAAACAAGAATAAGTATATTAACAAACTAAAACACTAAGAATTGAAAACAAACTAAAAACTAAAAAGTGCAAAAAATTTAACGAGAGTTCCAACCGGTCGGTTGGGTGTCCAACCGAATCGGTTGATGAAATTACCACCACCAACCGATCGGTACGAACCCGTAACCGAATCGGTTGGTCACTCTGACCAAAATATTTTTTTTTTTAAATAAATTACTAAAAATTAACTACACTTTAATCCTACCATTAATGACTTATTATTAAAAACTCTTAATATCCCAATAATAATTAAAACTAAACATTAATTCTATTTAATTAAAAACTTAAACATTAATCATAATAACTATTTTAACTACTCATAATTACTAACATTAATAGTCTAGAAACCTAAATAATTAACTAAAAACAGTAATTTAAAGAAAATTAACGAATAAAACTAAAATCCTAATTTTACCGAGCTGCCAACCGAATCGGTTGGTTGTCCAACCGATCGGTTGGAGCAATCTGTCTAAAAAAAAACTTTTTCTTGTTAAAAATTAAATCAAATCCGAATTATAAACAAATTAACTACTAAAATAAAGAAAACTAATCAAATCCCCGGCAGCGGCGCCAAAAACTTGATGTGCCTATTTGTTAGTGCAAGTTTTAAAATTTATAAACACGATTTATCCGATTAATTCTTTAGCACATACGAGCAAGTATACTCGTCCGGTGTAATAAAGGTGGGTAAGTCGAGATCGTCCCAAGGGATTTGTTTATTTATAGTAGAACTTGTTTATTAACAAAGGTTGTCAATCCTTGTTTGTATGAATATAGTTTTAAAAAGAAATCAAATAAGAACTAAGCATATACTTGTGTATAATTCCATGATGAGGTCTAGGAGTATTATTGCAATTATGAATATAAAGTTTGGTGTAAAACTTGTTATGATGCGCAACTAAAAATGAGTAGAAATACAATCGATGATGTATGTCATGTTCTAACTACTACTAAGAATTCAATCTACTAAATGACTCCTTTCGGACATATCAAGATAGTATGACAATTCTATAATCACATGGTTGTTTAGAAAATCAACTCTTTTCTTATGAATTCCTACGAATCCTTTCGGTCCTTTTTCGTGATGAAATCTTCTCAAAATCCATTTTAATAAGTAAATAGGATGGTTGTCAAGCATCATATTCCATACTAATTCGTGCACTAATGTTTTGGAATAAAAACAAGTTGAAAATCCTTTCGGACCTATTTCCCAAAGATTGTTTTTATCAACAAATTAAGCAAGATTAGATATTACTTCAACAAACTCATAAAATAGATATGTTTTCATGCATCACCTTTTTAGTAAAAGAATACTCCATAACCAATCACATCATACACACAAGTATATCACAAATTACTCCATAGCAATCATAAATAAACACAAGTAGATAATAAAACTTTCATTAAACGTAAAGTAACAATTGTTCATTATAAGAATCAAGGTGTACCTAGTCTTGAGAATTACAATGACAAGAATCACGTGGAACTATAGCAACCACACTCTAGATAAACTATTCACCACACTAGTGAACAATTCCCAACTCGAACCAAAGATTGAGACTTTACTCAACTCTTTCTGACGTTTTTCACACTTAGTAACCTTAGAAAATGAACTAGTAACACTTTAGTGTAACAATAATATTGATAAAAGATGGTACATGTAATCTAGAGGCTAAGTACTCATTATATAGCCTCATAACTCTTCTCTTCCAAGTAAAAACGTCCCATGATAGTTAATAACCAGAAATGATCAGCCACCAATGATTATGGAGAGTAAATACACCTTTAAATGCGAATTTGTAACAGCAGCAGTTCCCCAACCGATCGGCTGAAGGTCCAACCGATCGGTTGGAGTCTTTTGGTCAAAATCCAGCCGATCCGGTTGCGGGTTGCAGCCGATCGGCTGGATGCCTCCACTATGTTGTTTCTTTGACTTTTCTTCGCCGATTCTTTTCGCATGTGTTTCCTTTCTTCGTGGCATGTCTTGGTACATTAGAACTTGATATTTCTTTGGTAAATATGTATAGAAAGCTCGTCTATATCAAATCCTTTGTCCATGCGTTAATTTCATCCTTCTCTTCCATTCGAATCTTTCCCCAACAAGCATGATCACTTCATTTCTTCACTTTTAAGCATCTTTTCACTGCTTTTGGCTAAATTTGCATGTATAAACACTTTTCCACGATTAAGTAACAAATGTATACAAATATGACCAATTTCCATACGAAAAACCAACAATAACGCTTCTAAAAACATGTTAACTTTGAGCGTTATCAGTTATTTTATTTTATTTGCAATAGTAGTTTTTGGGTTAGTTGGCTAGCAACTAATTCCGCCCAATCCTTCAAACCCGAGATTTTACTTGCTTTCATAAAATATAAAAAATACAAAAATAATCTTCCCTCACCCTTAGATCTAATTAGAGCAGCTTTTCATACCTAACGAACACTATTCCCTGTGGAGAACGATCAATCCCCTGTACTTACCACTACACTATACTACATCGGTCAGGTACACTGCCTGGTGGGGTTGTAAGCCTCTTAAGATCCCTCGAGAGGTAAAACTTGTTGTAAGGTTGCAAAACCACTCGCATAACGCCCGTTATTTCATGTTTGAGTCCGTTTCAGCACGTTTTTGTCTGTTTTTGTCCGTTTATAGCCGTTTTCGTCTATTTTAGACGTTTTCCTCCGTTTCATACTTTTTCTTACTTTCTTACACGTTCTCGTCCAGTTTTGTCCATTTTCTCCGCTTTCGTCCGGGTTGGTCAATTTTGTCCGTTTTCGTTTATTTAGTATGTTTTTAAACGTTTTTGTGTTTAATGACCCGAATAAAAATATAGCCGATTTGACAAAACCGAACTAAACGAACAAACCCGAGAACTGAACCGATCAACAACCCTAATTTATAGTGATAGTTTAAAATAAGGAGGAATTAGTTTGACTTTTTTAAACATTATGACTTAGTCATACACACGATTTATGAGTTCTCATCATCCCAAGTACTCACTCCTCGTTTTCCTGAAAGAAACCCCCACCTGCAACTTAATCGTCAATTCGTCATGATGGTTCCAACGCGTACTAACCACACCACTTTCACACCGCTAATCTCCACCACAAAAATCCCCTATATAAACCCTACTTCCCACATCACGATCCCTACCACTCTTCTTCATCAATTATTAAAATCATTTCAATCAATCCTTATTTTACCCAAATTCATTATCAATGGCAGCACCATCACGACCAAACCAAGTTGCTAGGCGTGTGATTGATGACCTTGTTGAGTTTAGCGGGGAGACCTCTGTTGATGGTTACATGAGTTTCTTCAAGGGTCAGCAAATCTCCAGTCTCCGTGGCTTTATAAACAGGATGCGTGTTAGGTCACCATATTGTAAACACAAGTATTGGTTTTGGTAGAAATGAGATGAGAATAGAGTTTGGTTGATTAAATCAATAAGAAAGATGAAAGTGCAATAGTTTCCTTAAGATAATGAAATAACCAACAAAATGAAATGTTTACATGAGCTTGGTATTTATAGGTAAGGACTAGGGCAACATCCCTTCCTTCCTATCTTGTCCATGTCGTGGGCTTTAAGGCCCATTGGACGCCTCATGGACTTAACACATAAACATAAATAAACTAAATATTGTAGCAACCTATTACATGTACTGAAATAACCGAGACTTGATAAACAGTGATAAACTTAGATCCTAACAATCTCCCCCTAAGGATCGGTTATGAGGAAGTGAGATTTGTCACGGTCATCGAGGTTGCTAGACGTCTTTATCTTTATCTTTAATTGTTGACTTTCACAGCTTTAGACGTCTTCAAAAATTTGTTAGTTGAAATGATTCATCGTTCTTTGTTCTTTGTCTTTGATGATGTGATAGTGATCAAGTGATGTAGTAATCTGCCATTCGTCACTCTCTTAGACTCCAGTGGATCTGCGCCTTTCCACCATGCTCATACCTCTTTGACATTGGAACTATCATACGTGTGTGACTCTCTTTTCATTGATGAAGATCCTTTGTGTTGTTGTAGAATCCTTCTTTCGACGTTGCTTAGCTTTAGATCGATGTCTTTTCTGACTTTGACTTTAATGATGCATCGATCATTCATGAGAGCTTTCTTAGTTGTTGAGATGACAGTATGAGCATGTGGAAGTTGGTGTTCAGGATGGTGGTAGTACCTGCATTGAAATAGTTAGCAATAATACATCCGGTACTTACAGGTTCGGAATTAGAATTCGTCGACAGCATAGTGTGAAGACTCCTTCTAATCCTTACCAAGGCCGTTCCTAATCGGATACCCCCTAGAGGGCTTACACAGACATACATAAGTACACCCACGATTAGGTGAGTCGCTGGAGATCACCCCACGACTGTAGACCATTTGGAACCATCGTAAACACTAAGCGTAATCCACAAGGAATCACCGAAGTGACCTGCTGTCAGGGCTGTTGATGTTGACCCTGGCAGGATTTCCGTTCAATCATGCAAGAAGTACATAAATAATTCCCTCATAAACATTCAAGGCAGATTGCTAAGATCTGCGTAGGACTCGATAATTTGCACTTAGTTTCCAATGATGTAAGACACTTAGTGTAGAAGTATTATGTGTTCCTAAGAGATCTTTTATGTTATCTCGTGGCTCTAGACTCGATAAGTGCACATTTGGTTTCCTATGCGGAGGCATGGAGCAGAGGGCCTCCTGTTTCAATATCAACCATCTCTAATAGACGGTCGATAGATTACACTGGTTCCCCATGAGAATGAAACAAACATCTTTTGAGAGATGCCTGAGTGGCTGAGAAGGTTTAGTGCATTGCGTCACTGGGTCCATGACGTCTTTTATCTTCAATACCGGTGTCGCCTTAGCAACTACCAGTAGCATATGAATTGAACCCGGTGTCTGCCCTAAGGTTGATTTAATGGAGGGCTATTTCTTTTCACCCTTTTCTTTCATTTTATTTTTAATTCTTCAACCCCTTCTTTCTCCTTTCATTCTTTTCTCCTTTTGTCATATCATACCTAAGGACTTCTAATTTCTAACTATTGGTGATGCCTTGGGTAGATCCCTCCGGTTCTGGCGGATCATAGGACGGTTATTCCTATCCTTAGTCACCTTGTAACTCCATGACTATCCTATTGATGCCTTTGAACCAAATCTTTGAAAATCTCTCAAAGTGTTTCTGAGTACAAAATCTTTTGTTAACACTTTGAGGTTTAAGATTTCTTATGAAAGAATCCCCCTCCACATATGCTCATGAATGTTTTCAGAAATTTGCATATGCGGGAAGAGTTGGCACTTTTGAATTGATCCACTCTTAATAGACATGTACCCGAGGGACACGTTTACGTTGCTTAGTTAAAGGGATACATTATCAGTTTTTAGGTGATAACTAGCCCTAATAACTAACTTGAAGTTGTTAACATTCCTAAAAGGAAGTTAGACCCGTCAAAGTAAACGTCTAGAAAGAGTTTCTCGAAACGGTACTTTCTACTCGGATAAATCCTTTCGAATACTAACATTTGTTGTTTCATCAATTCGTGGGTCAATTCTGAGTCGAGCTCGCACAAGATAAAACTTTTGACATCATATTTTAATCACTTTTCATCTTCTCCCCCTCAAAAATAGCATATCAAATGTTGTTTTTGTATACGTTTTTGATTAAAATATGCCTTTTTGAGTCTTATGGGGAGAAATTAATTAAGACTTTAAGATTTAGAACGATGTTTTTGATCAAGTACTCCCCCTCAACAAGTGACTACTAATTGAGGTGAAATACTTGTCTTTCGAGCAGAATTGTAGAAATCATGAAAGGTTTGATAATTCTACTCAAAAGTAAGAAGCTTTCGCTCCTTATGTGAGGATTGTGGCACTGAAGCGTACCACAGGGTCTTTTAAGTATAAAGTGCGGGTTGTACACTGTTATGTGTGCACAAGCCGTAGTAATTTACAAATCAATCAATATAATGAAAATATTGAAATGTTGGTACCAGAAAAATGGGAGCTGAGGTTCATCACTAGGCTAAGCATCAAAAGTCTATAAACTGAGGATCAGGTCATCTGAATGTCAAGACCGGAAATGAAGGTCGAACACCGATATAGCTTTCCAATCTCCTGATCTGCTCACGACGGTACAGCCTTTCTTCAATGGTGTGAACAAAGTTGCGAATCATTCTGCTTCCATTAGCTTTCCACCTAGTCTCTTGACCCTCTTGTAACCTCTTCTTCTCATCAACAATTCTTTCAGCCAACCCTTCACGAACTATTCGAAGTGTCTCATTATAGAACTTCGGAATTTCATCGAACCTCATAAGACGAAGTTGATTCTTCTTGTTGAGGTAGGTGATTCCAAACGATGGTTGTTGCACGAGAGTATACTGTGATAGTTCTTGAATTCCAGGAAATATGAGTTATGGTTTGGTGAGGTTGATGTTGTTCTGATAACTTTCAACGCCCAGTTGAAGGTCTTCCACTCTTTCTTGAACTATTAACCGTCTGATGTAGAGAAGTAGAGACGCGATGAAGTTGTATTGTGTTTCCCTTGGGAAGTTGAGCATTTTTCCTTGAACCTTTTCCAAATACATGTCTTCGATGTCATTCAGGTTCAGATCTGGGAAGTCTGCTTTACAAAACTTGTATTGCTTCTCATCCAGTCTCTTGACGACGATTTCTTTCATGAAAGTGTAGTTGAATCTTCTATCTTCCACGAGTTCCATGATAGCAACGATACGAAGCGGATGCTTGACATTCTCACTTGATGTAAGGTGTAATCTGTGTGTGTAACCGAGTTTTCGTTTATCAGGCCAGTGTTGAATACCGAGAAGAGCTTCCCTGTTGTAAGTGACAACTGATTTGCTGAATATTGGTGTAGTCTCTTCAATGTCTGGTAAGTCGTATTTGGCAGCTGGAACGGAAATCGTCAG
Source organism: Artemisia annua (assembly GCA_014162995.1). Lineage (NCBI taxonomy): Eukaryota > Viridiplantae > Streptophyta > Magnoliopsida > Asterales > Asteraceae > Artemisia > Artemisia annua. The sequence continues at coordinate 18,788 of LBNU01034644.1, forward strand.
TGAGGATGCATATCGTTCCTTGGAGGTCTCATGAGCATGTTGAAGATATCGGAGATCGTTGTTGAAAAAGTAGCGGTATGGGATCTTAGGTTTTTCTGGAAAGCCTTGAAGAGGCAATGGCTTTGTCCAGTCTGTGAAGTAAGGAGTCTTGTCTTTCTTTTGAGTGTCGATGTTGGATTCAGGGTTCAGCCAGTCGAACGTGCCAGATAAAGCGCAGGCGATGTTCTCCATGTGGTATTCGAGTTCAACTTTGTTCCCTGATCTTTTCTTCAGAAAGTCAAGTGCATCACGATTGATCCTTTTCAGTTCAGCCTTGGTCAACTTTTCAACTTGAAGTCCCGTCATGATACTTTGAGTAATCTGCAAAGTATTTCCAGGCAGTGGTTCATCGGCTTCAAGTGGAGGTTGTGCTTTGATCATGTCGGTCAACCAATCAGATTTTGGAGCTTCTTCCACATCTAACCAGGAGAATGGAGTGGACTTCTTCTTCTTCTTTGACTTTGTAGACTTCCTTTTCTCCTTGGTCTTTGATGTTGATGATGGTCCAGCTTGAAATTCAGGAGTTGGTGATTCGGGAGTAGGTGATGCGGGTTCTTCCTGAGTGTCAGCTGGTTGAAGCATGAATGGTTCTTCTGATTGAGTTGGACCGGAGCCTGATGCAGGTGCATGTTGCTTTGTTGGTGGAGTCTTGGAAGTCTTCTGTGGCTTTTGAGAAGACGATGGTCCTTTTGATGTCTTTGATTTCTTGCTTTTGGGATCGGCATCAGGATCATCATCCTTCCTTGGTCTTTTGTGTTTGCCAGCAGCTTCCTTGCATGATTCTTTTGAGGCAATGGTTTGGAGTGCCTCAAACATCGTTGATTCTTCAGTAGTCTTATCCTCTTTGTCTCTGAGTTTTGCTGCTAACAGGGCTTGTAGTTGTTCGGTTGTGAGGTCAGTTGGTGCTGGTGGAGCCCTGTTGGTGCGGAGATAAAAGGGTGTTGACTGAAGCATTTGTTCAATGCTTTGCTTGATCCTGGAGTTCAACGTTGTCTGAATCGGTTGAAGAAGTTCGGACACTGCTGGAGTGGTGATGGCGACAAGGTTGTCGTTGAGGTATTCTTCGGTGTATGACTTTATCATGCCACTCATATCAGCTTGTAGGAGCTTTTCAACCAGAGAAGTCGATTCTTTGAGATCCTTGACTTGAGTAGTCAAGGTTGTGACCTGTTTTGCTAGCTTTTGAACTTGGTCTTTCAAATCTCCATCATGTGGTTGTGTGTCCTTCTTCTTCTTCCTTGCCATAGCAACAGCTTGCTTGATCTTTTGTGATGCTGTCATAGATGATGAGCTTCCCTTCTTCTTCTTGATTGATTTGCCTTTAGATGTTTTCTTTGGTGGTGGTGGAGATGAGTGGTGTGATGATGATGTTGAAGATGATTCGTGTTCAGGTTCGGATGGAGGAGGAGAAGGATCCCTTGGAGGTGTGCCTTTAGGAATTGGTGGATCCTGTGAAGATGAATGAGGAGGTGTGTTGATGAGTTGATCGGTGTCAAAGAATTCTTCGTCTTGTTCATCGCCACGAAGTAATCTTTCTGTTTCCTCACTTGCTTTCATCTTAAGTTCTTCTTCTCTACTTACCTGAGCAATGAACTCTGGTGTAATGAATTCAGAAGGCTCTTTCTCCAGTTGTAAGTCTGCAACAACTTCCTTTGTGGCTTCCTTCATTATGACATTCCCTTCTGGATCTCGTTGTTCCGTTTCAGTCAGAGTCAAAGTTGTGGAATGAGGAGCTAATGTGCTGCTTATCCCACCCTCTTGTGCTTGTAGGTCGAGCGGTTGTTGATGAGGCTGTGGATGTTGGAGATTTAGGAGTGCAGCTTCTCTTAGTTCTTTCAAATGCTGCTTCTCTTCTGCTCTAGGATCGACAATAACGCTTTTCAGTTTGCGTTTGTCGACTAGTGGTTCATCAACTGGTTCATCTACTTCTTCTTCATCATGAAAATCACCACTGGGTTCATTGATGGTGATCCCTGTACCTTTCTTTTGTTCCTTGTGAAGAGTTTCCTTGCTTATTTGTTTTGCCAGTTCCAGTCCAGGAAACTCCTCTTCATCATTACCTGCTTTAGTTCTTCGTTCGAAGTCTTCCTCATCATCTGACTCAGACCCGAACTCAGATTCTGTTTTCGAAGATGACGATGTGGGTTCATCTTGAATGATTGGCTTTGGTGTGACCTTCCTTCTTTTCTGGTAGGTGGTTTTGGCGTAGACTTTGATTGTTGTGAGGTTGTTGTACTGCTAGTGCTTCCCGTCTTGCCACCTCTTTTGCTACGGGTTTGAACTGTGGAAGCTGGTTCTTCTTATGCACCGGTGTATTGATGCGCGTGGATTGTAACACGCACTACGTTTTACCTCTCGAGGGATCTCGAGAAGCTTGCAATCCCCACCAGGCAGTGTACCTGACCGATGTAGTATAGTG
>LBNU01034644.1:27480-38551 GCA_014162995.1 Artemisia annua
GTTATTAATTGTATTGGATGATTGTTTATCGATGTTAGGCTTAAGAAAACTGGCTAACCTCCTATACGGTAACTTGCTTGAACGTCTTAAGAAACATGAACCAATGCGTACTAGGTTATTATGGTTGTATTTAATGCATGAGCGAATTCTAATGATCCCATGCTAGGAGCTTCTTAGCCGGCTCAACATAGGAGTGAAGTAGGAGCTTATAGAGTTGGGGAAGTATGTACGCCACCCCACGAATGGTATTAAGGAATTGATAACGCTCAAAGTTAACATGTTTTTAGAAGCATTATTAGTGTTTTTATGCATGTTATTTGGTTACTTTTATATGCTTTTGCCACTAAATCGTATCAAAGTACGTTTTTGTAGCATATGTAGCCAAAGGTAGGAAAAACGAAGAAAAAGTGAAGAAAATGAAGTATATGCGATTACACGAAGATTCCCAAGCTCAAAGTCCAAATCTGTGAAGTATTTCTTAAGGAGAACCTAAGTTTTGTCATTTCAAAGTTCCAAGTTCAGAGTTAATCAAGTGTGGAGAGTGCATGAAGGAATACGCAAGAAAAGTCAAGGTAAAAATCAACCAGAACCTACCATCCGATCGCTTGGAATACAACCGACCGGATAGCCATTATTACCACTCCCATCCGATCAGTAGCAACCCGCAACCGATCGGATGGACATTCTGCTGAAACATTATAACTTTTTGTGCACGAATCTTGGTCTTTTGTCTCAAAGTTCTAGGCTCTTCTTAGTGTCTTGTTGTTCAAGTTCTAGCATTTATGATCCTATTGATTGCTAGGAGTATTTGACAAGCCTAAAAGGACCTCTAGAGTACACCATTCAAGACACAATTCAAGAGAACAATTACTCTCATCATTACTCTCAATTATTATCATCATCAAGCTCTCAAAGAAGGTAAAATTCGTGCAGAAAGAACCAGGAACATTGGAAAAATGGTTCAGCTGAAGAGTCTGGAAAGTTAAAATGGTTGGTTGCGGGTCCTAAGCTGTTTTGCTCAGAAGCCATTTCTGTGAGCTCATTGAAATTAGCATGAATAGTCTCCTGAATTTCCCTAGTACGACGGTTGTAGATTCGAAATCCTTTTGAGTTTTCACAATATCCAATGAAGATACCAACGTCAGCCTTTGCTTTAAGTTTCCCAAAATCGTCACGATCATTATTTGGATAGCATAGAGAACCAAATACATGAAAGTGTTGAATGTTAGGCTTGCGTTTGTGAACAATTTCATATGGTGTGATTTTATGACGTTTATTGATCATACAACGATTTTGGGTGTAACATGCGGTTGAGACGGCTTCTGCCCAAAGATAATCTGGTAATTGAGCATTAATGAGCATCGTTCATGCGGCTTCCACTAACGTTCTGTTGCGTCTTTCGACCACTCCATTTTGTTCGGGAGTCCGTGCAATTGATGTATGATGTACAATTCCAGCTTTCTCAAAATAATCACGAAGAGTTTGATTCTTGAATTCAGTTTCATTGTTTGTTCTTACGATTCTGACTGTGTTGCGAAGTTGAACCTGAATTTTCGTGAGAAAGGTGATTATCATCGATGGAGCTTGATCTTTGCTTCGAAGAAAATAGACCCAAGTCCATTTGGAGAAGTCATCAACAATCACAAGAATATACCGTTTCCCATTGATCGTTTGTACTCGCATTGGGCCACATAACTCCATATGAAGAAGTTGAAGAACATGATCGGTACTAGGTTCTGGTTTTGAACTTAGATGTGCACGTTTGCTCTTTCCTTGTTCACAAGCGGGACATAAGTGATCTTTTGCATATCTGAACCTTGGAAGACCGTCAACTAGTTTATGGCGAGCAAGATCAGTCATAGTTTTGAAGTTGAGATGAGACATGCGTTTGTGCCATAACCAGGATTTTGTCGATTCAGCCTTTGAAAGTAGACAAATGGGAGAGGAAGCGGTCATGTCGGACATTGAAATTGTATAAAGACTGTTTCCACGTGTGCCGGACATCAGATCATTTCCTTGTAGATCACGAACAAAGCATGTTTTCTCCCTGAATGCAACTTCCAGATCACCATCACAAAATTGACCGACTGAAAATAGATTGTGACCGAGGCCTTCAACATAATAAACACGACTAATTTCGATATTCCCACTGACATAGTCCCCATATCCCATAATTGCAGCGAAATGATCATTCCCGAATCTGACAGTACCAATGAACTTTGAGACAAAGTTTCTTAACAGTTTGAGATTGCCTGTCATGTGTCGGGAGCATCCGCTATCAACAATCCAGAGAACAATTTGCACCACCTGCATCACATGAAAGAGACGACGATGGTACAATGGTAAGGGTGGAACCCGAAGAAGTTGTGGGTTCCGTTGGGTTAGAAGCACACATATTAACAATTTTAGGAATCCATTTAAAGTTATGTGTTCTTTGTAACCAACGTTGCCAATTCCAACTAGATTTAGCCTTTTTCTTAGTGAATTCGCTAAGTGATGGCATGTTCCTAGGGTTATTGTTCGCAACTAGTGGGTGGACTACATCATTCTTAGAAACTACACAAGGCATAAGTCCTAGCACAGATTTTGAAAGATTAGTGGGCCTAGATTTCCTGCCTGATGTACGTTTCTTAAAACGAGATAAAAGAGAATTCGCAACACATTTAGAATGATCACCAGATAACATACTCTTACGACAAAACACACATGAAGCATTAACATTCAAAGCATTTAAAGGTTCATCATTCGTTACACAACGATTAGGATTACAATTTGCCAAATCAGAATCTAAATCTAGTGCAAGATGAGTATTATTCAAAGTCCTAGGGTGTTCTTCTACTTCAGAGGCTTCTAGTGTCTCTCTTCTACGTTGCAAAATCCTATTCTTCCTTTTCATACGTTTACGCTTGGATCTGCTAACGCTAGGAGTGGCAACTATTCCTGTAGAAGTGGAAGGATCCATATTAGACTTATGAGTGTGTTGTTCTACATTGGTTATGTCTAATGAGTACATTCCTGGTGCAACTACTTTAGTGTTGACAGATTTTCCTTTTTCAAGTTCACGTATTTTCTCTTTCAACTCAATGATAATGTGCTTTTTATCTTGAATTTCACTTTCGAGCTTTCTGTTTGAATAGAGATAGTTATCTCGACTCTTTTGCCAATAGTCTGTAACTTCTTGCAATTCTGCAATTTCCTTTTCATATTTTGAAATTTGACTTTTTAATTCCTCATTTTCTTTTTGAAAGGATGTGGAAGTGTTAAGACTTTGCATTTTTAGTTCGAAATCAAGACTTTGGTTTTGACACCATTCAAGCTTTTTGTTGAGTTGAAAAATCTCATTAGAAAGTTTGTTTTGCACATCATCGTTGTGTTGTCGGAGATTCATGTTTTCATCTTTTAATGTCTCAATTTGTTCAGACAACAATTCAATATCATCACAGTGATCATCAACAAGCATTGAAGTACCAGATTCATAAAGAGAATTCATAACCACATATATTATATCAGCACTAAGAACATGTTCCAAGAGTCGATCAGCTTCTTTTTGTAAAAATTGATTTCGAAGTTTTTGCTTTAAAATCGCTTGTTCAGTTTCTTGAAAAACATTCATCATAGATGAGACTTCTTTTTGAAGTTCCTGTTCCCAACGGTTAGCACATAGACGCAAGTGTTGAACAAGAGGTAAAAACTGTTTTTAAAACACTTCTCTTTTTTCTCTCTCATGAGGAGTAGTAATAGTAAAAACTGTTATTTGAGAGTATCGTTCTATTGCTTGATCTAAAAGATCAATATCTCCCTTGAACGTGTCGAAGTACCGAAGTACACGACAACGAGTAGGAAGAGGTTGAAGTTTTTCATTTTTTGGTAAAGGACCGTTAATTTGCACCACTGGTGTGACAGGAACTACGGGAGAAGTAACCTCTTGAGGTTTGAGAATGTACCATGGTTGTTCAGATTTCTCTTTTTGAGAAGTAAAAATCTCGGTTAAAGGAGGTATTTTGGAGTAATCAAAAGGTATGTTATATTTAACATTTTCCATTTTTGATCGACTCTCTTCTTCAATTTCTTCTTCTTCCTCACATTCATATACAACAGTACGAACAACTGTATCGTCAAAGAAATGATCTGCACTATATAACTTTGGAATTTCTTTGAGTGCTATTCGTAAGAAACATGGTGATTCACTTTCTATTGCAAAGTCGTGACCATTGTTTGTTCGTTTTACTGAAAAATTTTGAATCGTTGTTACTGAATTACCAGTTTTATATACGACATTTTGAAATTCCTTAAGCTTGTGTTCCAATTCAACAATCTCATCAATGTATGACTTAACTTTTTCTCTGGTTTTGCGTTTATGTTCTTTGAACTCAGCTTGACAATTTGACAACTCAGTTTTAGTTTTTAAAATAACGACATCAAGTTGTGCAATTTGTTGTTTGTGTTCAAACGCTTGTTTTTCCATTTTAGAAGCTAAGTTGTTTTTAGATTCCATTATTTTAGAAATTTGATGTTCTAACTCTTTTTCTTTGAGATAAGATTTTTGAAAAGCAGCTTCAAAACTTTNCATCAATGTATGACTTAACTTTTTCTCTGGTTTTGCGTTTATGTTCTTTGAACTCAGCTTGACAATTTGACAACTCAGTTTTAGTTTTTAAAATAACGACATCAAGTTGTGCAATTTGTTGTTTGTGTTCAAACGCTTGTTTTTCCATTTTAGAAGCTAAGTTGTTTTTAGATTCCATTATTTTAGAAATTTGATGTTCTAACTCTTTTTCTTTGAGATAAGATTTTTGAAAAGCAGCTTCAAAACTTTTTTCCCGATTTACAGTTTTTCAGCATTATTCAGTTGAAATTTATAGCACTCAATATCCCTAGTTAATAATGCATTTTTCTCTTTCAATCTAGCATTAAGCTCTTGACATTTAATATTTTGAGATTGACTAGTCATGAGAAGGGTCTGAAGTTTTGAATCTGGACCATACAAAGGATCAAGATGTTCAACGTGAGCATTGTTATCATTGACACGATTAGTATCCGAATCATCAAATGTGACAACCGGGTTAATTTGATCATAATCATCAAATATAACTTCTGTGTTCATTTGATTATTCGCGTGTTGATGAGGTGAAAAGTGTACCCATTTTAGGAGGTCATTTAAGCCCTAATTCGTGATAATATGATAAAATATTGCCTTAAATCATTCCTTTTGTCATTTTAGGTACTTTTGAGAGGAATTCTGGAAAACACCTCATTTTGGACGTTTTTGGAGCATAAAGTGAAGAAAACGACAAAGTCTCAAAAGAATGCTGGAAATCCTTCCTGACGGCGTCAGAGTCACAAGGTGACGCCGTCAGCCAACCAAGACAAAGGAGTGGATTCTGACTATACGTGACGCCCTAAGAAGAAAACGTGAAAATAACACCTGACGGTGTCAGGTGTTATAGATCTTAGGCCGTCAGGTGTTAAGTTAAAGAGAGGCGGCCCAACACAGTTTTGTACGTGACGGCATCAGAGATGGATCTAGGTGATCCGAGAACCCTGATGGCGGCGAGCTAACGGCGTCAGAGCCTATAACCTGACGCCGTCAGAATGTATTTTCTATATATACTTTTCTATTTTTCATTCATTAGTGTGCAACTTTTTGGGAACAAACCCTAGACGATTTTATCAGCTTTTTCAAGGGTTTTTCACCCTTGATTCTTCCATGTTCAATTAAAGATAAGTCTCCCTTCAAATTAATCAATATGTCTATGTGTTGGTTAATTATATCTTATGCTTGTCTTTCAATTAACATGCTAGGCTAGATTTATCTTGTGTTTGCTTAGATCTAATGAAACCTAACTATTGATTATTGGTTGTTGGTGTGTTATTAATTGTATTGGATGATTGTTTATCGATGTTAGGCTTAAGAAAACTGGCTAACCTCCTATACGGTAACTTGCTTGAACGTCTTAAGAAACATGAACCAATGCGTACTAGGTTATTATGGTTGTATTTAATGCATGAGCGAATTCTAATGATCCCATGTTAGGAGCTTCTTAGCCGGCTCGACATAGGAGTGAAGTAGGAGCTTATAGAGTTGGGGAAGTACGTACGCCACCCCACGAATGGTATTAAGGAATACACCCGTCATCCACGCAATTAATACACACTAACCAACCGGTAAAAGATAGTTAGGGAGTAAGGAAATCTAAGTAAACACACTTGTCTCCATATAAGTTTCACAACCTTTTATTTTCTTGTTATTTTATTTTATTTGCAATAGTAGTTTTTGGGTTAGTTGGCTAGCAACTAATTCCGCCCACTCCTTCAAACCCGAGATTTTACTTGCTTTCATAAAATATAAAAAAAAAAAAAATAATCTTCCCTCACCCTTAGACCTAATTAGAGTAGCTTTTCATACCTAACGAACACTATTCCCTGTGGAGAACGATCAATCCCCCGTACTTACCACTACACTATACTACATCGGTCAGGTACACTGCCTGGTGGGGTTGTAAGCCTCTTGAGATCCCTCGAGAGGTAAAACCTGTTGTAAGGTTGCAAAACCACGCATCACGTGTGTAGGTAACAATGATTCATTTTGAACACCTTGTTCCTTGTTAGATGCAGATGCAGATGGGGAAACAATTTCATGTATCAGGCATGAGTTAAGATCAGTTACCTGAGACAGACCATCAGTGTCATACACTGGGCCCGAGTCACTCATGTGGAGTTCATGCATGTTGGCCATAAGCATAACAGCAGCTTCCAGATCTTCCATGTCATCATCGGGATGTGCATTGGCCATGAAGCTGTTGTCGTTAGCATTGTTGTTGCTACGGGCTTCATCTTTGAGAGCTAGGAGTAATGCCTGCTTGTGATACTTGCTGCCTTGAGTTCGTGGTGACGGACATGCAGTTGCCAAGTGACCTATCCCATTGCAGTTGTAGCATCTGATGATTGTATTCCCTGATTCAGTATTCCCAGTTTCAACAATTTCAGCCTTTTTCTGAGGGACACCATTATTGTTCCTGAATCCTCCATTGTAATTAAACCGTTGTCCAGAATTGGAGTTACCCATATAACCACCCGATCCAAATCTTCCACTGCTTCGATTCTGAACTTCAACGCGACCATCGTGAATGACAGCTTGATTCCTTGTGTTGGAAGATGTGCAAAGACGATTGTTGGACTTTTTTGAGAATTTGCTGAAAGCTCGAGCGATTAGTGCAATTCCTTGGTTAAGACTGTTGAAGTCCTCATCATCATTGTCATCATTAGCAGTGTGTTGTGTAGACAAGGTGTCATTGTTGTCATATGAGGCAAATTGATTTGCAGGAGGGTGCATTGTGGAATCATAGGATGAGTACTGAGTTGTGTGGTTTTGAGATGGGTAGTTAAGATAAGCCTGGTCTGGAGGATAAACATTGTGTTGTAGTGGTGAAGAAGGAACATGTGATTGAGCAACAAGCGCCAAAGAGTTTGTAGGTGGGGGCTGTGAGTAGTTTCCTCTGAGAGCGCGTTCTTTGTCCACTTCATGTTGATGGTGAAAGTTGTAATACGGTGGTTGAGACATGATGAAAGACTTGTGTGTAAATGGATCTTGTAGAAGGTATAAGTGTTGAGCCAATTGTCGAAAACTATCCCAAGTGTGTTCTCGAAACTTTGTATGTTGAATATCTCGAAAGTCAGTCAAAGTCCAAAGTTCTCGAAAGTTTTGATGTGATTTCAAAAACTTTGTAGGTTCTCGAAAATTCTGTGGGTTCTCGAAAAAATCTGAGTTCTCGATAAAATGAAAATTATCAAGAAGAGTAGAAAGAATTTTCGAAATCACCAAGACTAATGAAGATTAACAAAGTTCTCGAAAAGTTGAAAATGATTTCGAAAAAACACAAAAGAATTCGAAAACAGAAAATGATTTCGAAAGTTTTGTGATGTTCTCGAAAGTTTTCACAATTTCAAAAAATTATCCAAAACTTTCGAGATTATACAAAATCGAAAATATCCAACGAGTCGAAGTGTTTTCTTTCTTATACAAGAGAGAAAAGCACTGAGTAAGCAACGGTAACACCTATGGAGCAAAACTTCGTGTTCTCGAAAGTTTGTGGAATATGTGTTCTCGAAAACTAGCAAACTTTGGGCAGATTTTGTTTCTGTAAAAAGCAAACCAAAAACACGTTTTTAATCCAAGATTCTTGTACAACTAACCTTAAAATGATGAAATCTTAACAAAAGTTGCAAACTTGAACCACTTTTCAAAAATCTCAAAGATCTAAAAAACAAGTACAAATTTCGAATCTTGTAATTTTTGAAATTTTTTTGAGACTTTGTTGGATGTTTGAGTTTGTAGCACAAGTTTGAAGACAAAGATGTGATATAAACACAAAACAAACAAGAAAGTAGCAAACTTTTTTGAAAAATAACGATTAAAAAACAAAGGTTTTGGTTCGTGTAAAACAAAAACAAAACTTTACACCTTCTTCTAGCGATTGATACCACTTGTTAGGTCACCATATTGTAAACACAAGTATTGGTTTTGGTAGAAATGAGATGAGAATAGAGTTTGGTTGATTAAATCAATAAGAAAGATGAAAGTGCAATAGTTTCCTTAAGATAATGAAATAACCAACAAAATGAAATGTTTACATGAGCTTGGTATTTATAGGTAAGGACTAGGGCAACATCCCTTCCTTCCTATCTTGTCCATGTCGTGGGCTTTAAGGCCCATTGGACGCCTCATGGACCTAACACATAAACATAAATAAACTAAATATGGTAGCAACCTATTACATGTACTGAAATAACCGAGACTTGATAAACAGTGATAAACTTAGATTCTAACAATGCGTGAAGAGGTCACCACATTGAAGAATGAGATTGGGCAGTTTAATGCTTTAATCGCTGAGTTGGAAGGTCTTGGAGAGGGGGAAGACCTCTTTGACACTCTGCATGATCTTAGGCATGACAGGGAGAATGCCAGGGCTAAGCTGCAAAGCCTGAATGATCTCATTGCTGATGCTGAGGAGGAAGTCCAGACCAAGGAAGAACAGATTGGGCCATGACTGGTTGAAGGGTTGTCTCCATGGGATGTGAAGTTTATTTTGTTTGGTCTCATATGTTTATGTTTTATGTCTTTTGTTTAATTTCCATGGTTTGTATGTATGAACAATTGAAATGGTTTCATGTATGGGATTATTGATCAGTTGTTAATTTTATCAATATTAATGGAAAATTAGATTAAAAAGAAATGCCTTTGATAGTTTGTTTCAGTTTATTTTAGATGTTGTTTTGCAATTTGGAATATGTTGTGGTGTTGGAATATGTTAGCAATAGTTAGTATTCAGTTAGTGTGCATTTGGGTCAATTTAACTTAGGGCTGCAATCTTGTATTCAAGCTATACGAGCTCAAACTCGATGCGAGATCGTTTGAGGCAAGCTTTAGTGATTTTGGTGTTTGAGGTTGAGTATGAAAACGTCCTTGAAACGAATAACGAGTCAAGGTTGAAAATATAAGAATGCAACTGGATTTTGTTTGAGCATTTCGATTCCTGTGTAAGTTTTAAGTGCTAATATACATGTAACTAGGGCAGCAAACAAAGCGATAGTTATTGGGTAATTCAAGCTAGTTGAGTCTTAGAGTCAAGCTTAATCTTAATCGGCTAATTTGTAGCCCTGATTTAAACATAAGTCTAGTGTTGTATGAGTCTTGAAGAAAAAAGAACATCCAAGAGTTAACCATGGCTGAAAAAGCCGAGGCAAAAGACTCACACACTGAATATACACCTTTTGGCTGAAAAAGCTTTTAGAGTATTATGTGCTTGCAGGTAATTACTTGTTCTTATGTTTTTGTAATCGATCCCGAACACCTACGTTAAGTTGATAATTACCTGTTCTTATGGTTTTGTTATATGTGCTTGCAGGTATAGGGTTCCATTTTGAACATATAAAACGGTAGAAACAAGCTGCTTGAGAATATCACAGGGTATGTTGTTGTTTGCAGGTATGGTTCCCGAACAAGTTTATTGTTAGTGCTTATTTTTAGTTAAAATATACTTTTCAGTGCTTAATATAGTTACTAGAACATTTAACTTTCAAAATCTCAGCTTGTATAACCATTATTTAGTTTTAAAATCACAACGGCCCTTTTAAGGGGGTGTTTGGCTGGTTGTTGTATCAGCAGTCCTTGGTTGGATTTGCTTTTTTTTTTGTGCTTAATTGTTTATCTGGGACTGCTTATGAGTTATAGTTTCTTAATTAGTTGCTTTAAGTCAATTTTTTGCTTTTGTTTGTTCATTTTTATGCGACATGTGGTGATTTTAGTGTGTCTGCAGTGTGTTTGGGACAGCGGGTTTGAAGTAATATGGGTGTCTCCAGGTATTTAGGTTTAAATATTAAAATTGCAGCCAAAATGAAATATTTAAACTCTTAATTATAACTTTGGAGCCAAAATTTTTAATTCTCAAATATGAAGCAAAATTTTCAGCCAAAAATTTAAAAAAACTTAGGAAATTATGGTTTCCTTATTTGAAAAACTGCCCCATCATGAGGCCTATTTTTACTCCATAAAATTAGGGTTCGACCAAAACATCAAAACCTTTAATTTTTACTCCATTATTTACCAATTAAGTTTACTAATTCTCTTTTACACATTACTTCTGACGAATCATGGAAACTCTAGATAATAATCCGGATGAAATGTTTCATTCTGATCATGAAAATGATCATTTAAATGATAAACATTTAGGATATGAATCAGAGGTTTATTCTATAGATGGTGAGGATGATGAAAACAACCATTCAAATAAGAATATAGTTGTTGGGAATTCTGCTAAGTGAGAATTCTGCTGATGGAACATGCTGATGAAATCTGCTGAAGAGAAGATTCTGCTAAAGACTAAGTTTCAGCATATTTAGTTTCTGCGGATATAGTTAAACTGCGTATTTTGTAATATAGTTAGGATATGCATAAGTAATATTAGGAAAAGATAATGCATATTGTTTAGAGCTTATAGAATATACGTTTCTTGTGAAACGGTTTAAGGTTAGGGTTCCTTGTCTATAAAAGGAACACAAGTTTATGTTCTAT
>LBNU01034644.1:49816-67877 GCA_014162995.1 Artemisia annua
GCAGTTGATGATTTACTCAAAATCATATGGTTATCAGTGTACCATGGTTTTCGAACTAAAACATTTGGCTACTCCAGTAGTGATGGCTATTGGTAAAGAGACATCAAATCCATTATTTTCAATGATTCACCTCTCACAGGAGTTAACACACCTGGATGTGATGAGAATAGTATGAAACTTATTTGTTTTGATGTATCTAATGTCATATGTTGCTGCAAAGATATGGTGTTTCAAGCTTATTCATCATAGAGATGTGACATTTTTGGTTCTTTGCTGTTGATGTTTGAAGACAATCCTCTTTACATAATTGTGATTACTAGTCTATCAAGGAATCTTGAACTTAACCATGTCAAATTCAAGATTAGGGGAGGATTGTTGGGAATTCTGCTAAGTGAGAATTCTGTTGATAGAACATGCTGATGGAATCTGCTGAAGAGATAGATTCTGCTGAAGAAGTGTTACTGCTGAACACTAAGTTTCAGCATATTTAGTTTCTGCGGATATAGTTAAACCGCGTATTTTGTAATATAGTTAGGATATGCATGATTAATATTAGGAAAAGATAATGCATATTGTTTAGAGTTTATAGAATATACGTTTCTTGTGAAACGGTTTAAGGTTAGGGTTCCTTGTCTATAAAAGGAACACAAGTTTATGTTCTATGGACGAGTTTTGAAAAACAAGTTATTATTATAGAAAAGATCCATAGAGGATTAAACGTTCTTAGTATTCATTGTTTCTGTTTGTATTTGTTTTCCGCATTAGAATACAAGCTTTGGAGATTCTCTATTAGAGTGTTTGTGATTACATAGACACTGCTAACGATCAACGAGAGCTACAAGATCTATCAAGGATATTAGTTTCAACATGTCCCATTGTCACACCTAATGATTTTAACTTTCATATCATTTTGGTTTTCTACTTCAGTTATAAAGGTCTTAAGGATGCCTGTTGTCTCATCCTTAGTTCTAAGAAAGAAAACCCATGTGAACCTGCTAAAATCATCAGTTACAACAAGACAATATCTCTTAAGATTTATGCTACTCATAGATGTAGGACCAAACAAATAATATGTAACATTTGAAGTGGGTGAGCAATAGAGTTAATTGATTTTGACCTGCAAGAAGCTTTGTGTTGTTTGCCCTTAAGGCAAGCAACATAGGTTTGATCATTTTCAAATCTTTTCTGAGGCAAACCTCTTACCAAACCATCTTTGACAATCTTATTTATGGTTTTGAAATTAATATGACCAAGTCTTCTATGCCATAGCATGGATTCATCCACTGTGGCCTTTGCAATAAAGCAAGAATGATCTTCTTTAGCAACAATGTTATTCATATCAAAGCCATATAGGTTTCCTTTTCTAGGAATTTTAAGAAGAATCTGACTTTCATCAGGCATCTTAAAATCCTTAGAAAGTACAAAACACATATCTTTAGTAAAAAGAACATTGTTTTTCTTGTCACACATCTGTGACACACTAAAGAGATTATACTTAAGCTCTTTTACATAGTACACAGGTTCAAAATCCAAGTTACCAGTTTTAATAACACCTTTACAGTAACTTTACCATTTACTCCTCCTCCAAAGCTGACATCATGTCCATCAAAGTATTCAAAATTGGATAGATAGGACTTGTTGCCAGTCATGTGCCTTGAACATCCACTGTCTGTATAGCCTTGGTCTGATCTTTTTGTCCTTGGATGTTCCTGCACATATAATAAAGGAGTTAATTCCTTTGGAGACCCAAGCCATGATTGACTTGGATCTGCCTCGTGTATCAATATAGTTAAATCTATCAAAGGTCATTGATACACCATTGGGATTGTTTGTTGTGTTATTTCCTTTAGGTTTCCATTCCCCACGTGCTGAGGCCTTCACAGCATTTCCCATATTACCCCTGTTCTTGTTTATAACTTTAACAGTGGAAACTCTTGTTGGAGTAGTGGTAACTGCTGGTTTAGACTTAGGTACCCACTGTTGGTTATTTTGAACTCTTTTGTTATAAAAAGTCCTTTTTCCTATTTGTACAGATTTAACAAAAGTTGTTTTAGGTTTTGCACTTGAAACAGGTGATTTAGGAAGAGCAGTGTTAACTGTTTTAGCAGTGGCAAAAGATTTAAGTCCACTTCTCAATAAAACTGCTCTTGGGACCATGTTGCTGTGAGTATTAGGGTGTGATTTGTTTTGAAACTTGTTTGAATCCACCCTCTTTTTCCCATAAACTTCCCTTCTCCCAACATGATAGTCACAATTAGCATGTAAATGGTCAAAGCTACCACAGATAAAACATGCTTTATTGTTCATTACAAACTCACTACCTAGTTGTTGAGATTTTACATGATTCCAACTCCTCTGATTACCCCTAGGAGTTGATGACTTATTTCTATACATCTCAGCATACCTTACAGTTTGTCTAGGCTTATTAACTTGTTTCCTAGGTTCCTCTGTAATGGTATTAACAACTTGTGGGATAGAAGCCTCTACTTTCTTTTTAACACTCTCATCTACTACAGATGAGTCACTTGCACTTTCAAAAACATCAGTTTCATGCTTAACCTCTTCCTCACTTTTCACAAATTTGGGAGGACCATATTCAAGAATAGGTTCCTGAAAATCTTCTAGTCCTGTATGTGCTAAATCTATGCCAGGGGGTGCTGGAACACCCCTTAGTGGTGGAGGAACTGTATTGTATCCTAAACCAGACTTAGCTTTGTTAGTAATTTGTGCTTCCCAAATTTTATCAATTGACTTAGATTGATAATATAAGGTATCAACAGATAAGTTGACATTCTCATTTACCTTTCTAAGCCTTTCAAGCTCTTCTTTAAATGCCTCATTCACTGCTATCTTATGATCTAACTCTCTTTTAAGAATAACCATATCATCATTAAATTTTGTCTCATTTTCTCTATAATGCTCAAGTTGTTTTTCTAACACAGATATACCTCTTCTAAGATTTGAAACATTATAGTTAGCAGCAAACAACTCTGTTCTATGGTTTTCTAGTAATTCATTTAGCCTTTCACATTCTCTAGAAGCCCTACATGTTTTAGAACAACATTCAAAGTTTTGTACCTCAGAGTCAGAGAAGGCCATGAGAGCATGTTCTGTAGCAATGAAAGCAGCATCTGAAGGTTTTTCCTCTTCATCATCAGCCATGAAACTCCAATCATAGCTCACACCATCAATTGCCAGCATTGCCTTTGGTTCCTCCACAATTGGTTCCTTCTTTTGCTTGTACCATGTGGATCTGTTATCCTGCTTCCTTGGTCTCCTGCATTCCCTAGCAAAATGCCCCAACTTGTGACAGTTGAAACACTCTACTTTCTTTTTATTAAGCCCTGCAGTTTCACTTCCATTGATGTGGATTGGCTTGCCAGTCTTCTTGTAGAATCTCCTAGCTCTCATGCTGAGAAGAGCTACTTGCCACTTTATGTCCATCTCCTCCAAGTCATCCCCATCAATTTGCTCTATGTCTTCATGAGTTAATATAGAGCCATTAACTTAAGTGGAGATAAAGGCATAAAAGGTTGGATCTCCAATACCAGCAACCTTCTTCTTTGAACCTGCAGTGGTAACATGTGCATTACCAGTGGAAACTGTAGAACCAGCAGTGGCAATTTCATCATCACTGTCATCTTCAGAATCATCACTGTCAACTGAGGTTGACACTAATGCCAAGCTGCTAGAGCTTGAACCAGGCTTCCCTGCCTTCTTCAATCTTTGTTCAATGAGTTTGAAGTTATTGTAAAGATCATTGAGCTTCATAGTTTCAATTTCTGGTTTGTTCTCCCAGACAGTAACATTGGTATGAAACTCAGAAGGCAAACTTCTAAGAAACTTTAAATTGAGGTCTTCCTGTTCTACCTCAATTCCAAACACAGTCAATTGAGTGACAATCTTCTGTATTTTGGTGAAAATGCTGTCAAGTGATTCATT
The DNA here is from genome assembly GCA_014162995.1 of Artemisia annua. Taxonomy (NCBI): domain Eukaryota; kingdom Viridiplantae; phylum Streptophyta; class Magnoliopsida; order Asterales; family Asteraceae; genus Artemisia; species Artemisia annua. The sequence goes on from LBNU01034644.1 coordinate 53,759, forward strand.
GCTTGAAGCAGTGAAGTTTTCATAGCTCTGCTTCAATAATGTCTTTTGGGTCTTCTTAGTAGCATCATTGCCACCAAACACAGAACAGATCTCTTCAAACAATTCTTTTGCAGTCTTGAATTTACTAAAAGCGATGATCTGGTCTTTAGGAAGAGTCATTAGAAGTAAACTTCTGGCCTTCATATCATTCTTTTTTTGTGTTCTTTCATCACTAGTAGAAGGTGCAGAAACTGTGGTTACTTCTTTGTCACCAACTTTCTCAGTCTTCTGAGTAGGTTTGAAAGAGTCACCAGTTAAGATGATCTCCCACAAAGCATAATCTTGAATGAGAAAGTATTGCTCAATCATTATTCTCTACATCTCAAACTCATTGAGTTTAAGCTTAGGAAGCCTTGGAGCAGAGTTGGACTGGTTGTTTTCCATCTCCATGGATCTGAGTGAATTGGTTAAGCTTTAATTCCTTGGATCTTCTAAATCAAAGTATCAGAAACTTGTCTCTGATACCACTTGTAGGATCTAAACACACTCCTTGTGTTAGAGTGATACTTTGAGTTATATTATTAAGCACGCGGAATATACTTAACAATACTTAGAATATTTATTGTATGATGTAATGTAAGTGAGAACAGTTGTAAGTTTAACACCAAAGCTTCAATATTATTAATAATAATACGAGTGATCTTTCTTATCACTAGGGTTACACCTTGAAGCTTTCTAATGTTGATATGTACCTAGAACAATGACCTAGGACCTCCTTTTATAGCACAAGGAGTCCTTTACAAGATAAAGATAAAACTAACAGAATAGAATATACACAAAGATCTTTTCTATATATATCTATATTCGAATACATAACAGTTATCCTAACAACAGTGGTAATAATATGTACTAGCAGTGGTAATGTGTTTCCACTGCTAGTGCATTCTTCAGCAGTGTCTTCCACAAGCTTATCAGTGGTAACTGTTAGCTTTATTCCCAACAATTTCCAGCATGTTTTGAGACTTTGTCGTTTTTTTCACTTTTGTGCTCCAAAAACGTCCAAAATGCAATTTTTCCAGAATTCCTCCCAAAAGTACCTAAAATGACAAAAGGAACGATTTAAGGCAATATTTGATCATAAAATAACGATTTAGGGATTAAATGACCTCCTAAAAGCGTAACACTTTTCGCCTCATCAAATACCCTTACACTTGAGATTTGCTTGTCCTCAAGCAAATGCGCTTTTATTCCAATTAAAATATGAGCTAGGGGTCATTTAACACTAATATATAAGTAATTACAACAAATAGTCATTCCACCCTAGTCATAACAAGCACGGAAATCATACACTAGCACCTCACAAATAGTGTTTGGATACTCTCATCTCTTGGGTGTTATAAACCTATTTAACTAAATGGAAATGGAAAAATATCACTCACTACCTGTCATAACAAATAGATTACCATAGGCGTAAGAAAGGATCAAAAACCTCCTCCACTAGGCGTAAGCACCTAAGATAAACTATCAAAGAGGGCTTTTCAAGGGTTGTAATGTTAGGTGTAGGGATATGATAAACACGGTTTGTTGGAATAAAGGATATTTTTACTGGTGGCGAGTTAATTATCTTGATCAAATACATGTACAATGGGGCGTTGCTAAGCCAAGACTCGAATCAACTTAAGCTAATTAGAAAATAACAAATACATAAATAAACATAAAAGGAAACGGGATGGTAGTCCGTATGTTTTTTCTCTCTTTCTTTTTCCAATTTTTTTTCTTTTTCTTGTTTTTTCGATTTTTTTTTCATACACTTTTGCCCTACCATCCAAAATAATACATTATCGGGGCCTCGGTTCTCCCCTTACACTTGACCTTTTACATACTTTACAAATGACTATTCTAATGACTCGAATTAAGATAATCAAAAATTGGAGTACTTTAAAATATTAAAGCACAAATGGGGGTAATAATTGACTTCTTCCCCATTACTCCATCACATTAGTACTTTACCCATGAATCCCAATCGTCTCAAAACAATATGTACAAGATATGACTCGACTTAGCAACCAGTAATCAATTAGACAATTAACTAAGGGTTTAAACAAATGTTGTCACAATAATGCACTAAAGATGAGTGCATACAAGGTAGGTTAAGGCGATTTGGGTGTACATTTGGGGTGGATTGTAAACAAATTCTTCCTTTAAGTAAAATGCTTAAAGTTAAAAATGAAAAGATAGGCTCTGAGGGGTGTACTAGGGGTATCCTGTACTAAAAATGAGTACATCGCAAGGGTGTAGGAGAATTACTTGACCAATGAAGTCAATGTAATTATAATAACACATGTGTAAAATAAGAGGTTATCCTAATGCCTCTTATCATGTAGTAAATCTAACTACATGAATGTAGTCTCACTTGTGGACTTGGGATGGTCACTAACGCAAGTTCTAGAATCTAAATACTACCGGTACACACACAAGCATAAATGCTCTTCCTATCAATTCTAGGGACGAACCTCACATATTTGGGGAAAATTTTTTTTGAGTGGTACGGTTTTTGTGCTAGTCACACAGTTCCCTATCCATGAGACGCTCATTAAGACTAAAGTTTCACTCCTATACGTTGTAAAAAAATTTAAATTTGGTGCTAAAATTGCCCTAACAAATATTTCTCTCAGTTTTATTACACATCTACCATTAAACAAACAAAAATCAAGTACAATTGTAATCTCTAAGGTGTCTTCATTTACCCCCCTTACACTTAAACCGAACATTGTCCCAAATGTTCAATAAAAAGATATAAAAGTAAAGAAAATGAAAGAATGAAACAAATACTCCCCTAATTCGTTTGGTGTGAATGGTGTAGTAACATGGTTAGATCTTCTTCCAAGATGATGTAGAAGCTTCAAGATTAAAGCAGCGCCAAAAGGTTGATTCTATGTACGTCTCCTTATCTAATATAACCTGTTAAACCTGAGAAAACCATCTAGGCAAATCTCGCGTAAAATCGGCGGTAAAATCTATATAAGGATATAATGCTTGTGGAATGAATGTTTGCAGATTCCTGGAGTTAAAGATTTAGTAAATTTTCATAATCCCGGCAGAAAAACAAAACTTGCATAATTTTTAGAAAATTACTGCCTGACGCTGTCAGGTTGTAAGAGCTGACGCCGTCAGAACTGATCTGACAGAATTTTTATGTTTAGTTTCCGGAAAATTTCTGGAAAAACCAATACCTTAATTCCTGGAATCCTGCAAAACTTCATTATGACTCGATACAAGCATTTGACTCAAACAAATACTAATATGTATGTTTATTTTATATTGTTATGATTCATGCTCAATTCGTTCTCATAAACAAATTTAGATTTCCCTTACACTTATCTTTTGCAAAATACCTTTATATGTAGTTAAGACGAAGTTAAAAACAAAATAAAGCATTTTCACAATTTAGTTTGAATCACGAATCATTAGCAATAAAAATAAAACGCACATACGGAAAGGGTTAATACACAAATATGTTACTAAACTTTCCGAAAAAGTTCGCCTAAGTCACTGAACTTTCATTTTGTTCAATTAGGTTACTAAACTTATAAACCATGACATTTGAAGTCACTGAAATTATAAAAAATATTCAAAAACAACACTGAACTTATAAAAACATGACATTTATGTTACTTAACATATAAAAAAGTATACGATTAAGTCACTCCTACCAACACTAAAAAATATTTCCTAAAAGTTTAGTTATCTAAGTGAATAAACTGAAAGTTTAGTAAAGTGAACTTTTTTGGAAAATGTAGTAACATATTTGTATATTAACCCCATACGGAAACAAATAAAATCAAACAAACAATCAAACAAAACAAATAAAGCTTGGGTTGCCTCTCAAGAAGCGCTTTTCTTTATTAACGAGTCTTGTAGCTAGACTCAAAGTCACGTCCTTACGTTTTCTTATTCCGCAATAGGAATGCGGTTTTGAAGTTTCTAATCACTCTCTCATCCCACTTGTATTCCGGGCCTAAAGCCAAACACCCCGAATACCTAATTTTAGTCCTTCTTTGGTTACCATCACTAACCTCGAATGTTGGGATATTGTCAACATCTAAGTCTTCAATACCCTTGAACTTTTCGAACTTATAGGGCATCATGTACTTAACACATCCGGCCTTATTGGAAAATGTAACAATGCCTTCATCCTTATCATAAATCATATTGGACGTATTGATGAAGGGTTTTCCCAAAACTATCTCACCTAAGTGTGGATCTATAATCCCCCTTGCGTCTTCTAAGATCATAAAATCACATTGACATACGAAATCTCCAATAAAGATGTGTAAGCCTCTAGCTATACCTACGAAATTGCATAGTTGATTGGGGTTATATGGGTCTTGTCTAGGTTTCAGCTCATTGCTCATGATCCAATTATAATAGAGCCTAGACATGATATTCATTTTGGCTTTTAAATCGATATAGGTATGCTCCCTAAACATGTGACCAATCATGCATGGAATCTTTCACATTAAAATAATCCCCCCTTCTAATCCATGGGTACTTTCGATGCTTAGCGGGACAAGGATATATTAAAAGAAACTTATGGTGACTTAATTCCTCAAGAGTTGGTGAGTAGTTTTGAACTATACCTAAGTCATCCCTAGACTCCATTGTGTGATTATTGCTAAGGAGGGTGTCGTTTCCACAATGGTTTATTTCTGGTTTTGTTTCCCATTTAATTAACTCGTTAAGCTCATTAAATGCCTTAATTTCCCTTTCCATTTGGTTGCGTTGCAAAAGCCTTTTTTCAATTTCCAAACGTCGACTCTCAATATCCATAATGACACACTTTTTACGAACAAATGCACAAAGAAAAAGATAGACTAAAGAAAACCTAGAAAAATAAAATAAAATCTCACTAGAAAGGAATCTAATGAATAGACCTAAGTATAAATAAAATTCAACCTAAGCAATAACTATTCCCCGGCAGCAGCGCCAAAAACTTGATGCGTAGGTTTTACAACCTTGCAAAAGGTTTTACTTCTCAAGGGATCTTGAGAAGCTTGCAATCCCCACCAGGCAGTGTACCTGACCGATGTAGTATAGTGTAGTGGCAAGTACCGGGGGATTGATCGTTCTCTCGGGGAATAGTGTCGTTAGGATTGAAAACTACTCTAATTAGGTCTAAGGGTGAGGGATGATTCTTTTTGTATTTTTGTATTTTATGGAAAGCAAGTAAAAAATCTCAGCTTTTGAAGGAGTGGGCGGAATTAGTTGCTAGTCAACTAACCCAAATAACTACAAATGCAATAAAATAAAATAACAAGAAAGTAAAAGTGGTTGTGAAACTTAGAAGGAGAAAAGTGTGTTTACTTAGATTTCATTACTCCCTAGCTATCTTTTACCGGTTGATTAGTTTGTTATAATTGTGTGGATGACGGGTTGTATTCCTTAATACCATTCGTAGGGCCGTGTATGATCTTCCCTAACTCTATAAGCGCATACTTCATCCTATGGCGACACGTTTAGTATCTAAACCATGAAATCACTAATAATTACTTATGCATTAAATACAACCAAATTAATCGTAGTACACATCCGATTCATGTTTCTTAGAACGTTCAAGCAAGTCACCAATTGGAGGTTTGCCAGTTTTTCTAAGCCTAACATCGATATCAGCCACCCACAACAATTAATAACAAACCATCAACCAATAATCAATAGCTAGGTTTCATTAGATCTAAGCAGACACAAGAAAAACCTAGCCTAGCATGTTAATGTAAAGACAAGCATAAGGTAGAATCAAACAACACATAGACATATTGAATGATTACTGGAAGACTTATCTTTGATTAAGCATGGATGAAACAAGGGTGAAAAACCCTTGAAAAAGGCAGTAAAATCGACCTAGGGTTTATCCCTAAAGTTCTCCCAAAAGTTGCACACTTTAATGAAAGAAATCCTAAAATATATATAGATATTACATTCAGATGGCGTCAGGTTATAAATCCTGACGCCGTCAACCCGCCGTGTTTAGGGTTTTCGGATCACCTAGATCCACTTCTGACGCCGTCAGCCTATATAACCATAGGTCGATTTTACACCTGACGGCCTGGACTTTGTAACACCTGAGGCCGTCAGGTGTAAAGTTCTCAATTCTTTACTTGGGCGTCTGGTAAAGTCTGAATCCAACTCCTTTGTCTTCAAGTGACGGTGTCAACTGGTAACTCCTGACGCCGTCAGGTAGGATTTCCAGCATGTTTTGAGACTTTGTCGTTTCCTTCACTTTTATGCTCCAAAAACGTCCAAAATGCAATTTTTCCATAATTCCTCCCAAAAGTACCTAAAATGACAAAAGGAACGATTTAAGGCAATATTTGATCATAAAATAACGATTTAGGGATTAAATGACCCCCTAAAAGTGTAACACTTTTCGCCTCATCAATACAATATATTATAAATGAAATCAAACATACCAAGTATTTTAATTCATTATAATAATTGTTTAACATCCTTTATCCAAATACTAAATAGATCAATGCATGATAACTCTAGTTGATGAATTATATCTCAAGTAATGACATTCATACTTGTTGACAAAACATAAATCATCCAACTTTGATCTATCGGAATTTTGAGAATACTTATTTAAGAATTCAGCTAATGAAGTTCTTGTATGTGCATACTCAACTATTTTGATAATGCCACATAATATTTCATAAAATGTGTGACATCCTTAACCACCAGTTTACGATAATCAAACTTCCAAAACATTTTAAAGTTTAAAGTATTCTTATTCTTTAATGTATAATGCAACTATGCTCTTAGTAAGCACAACTAGTACATATGGCTAAAGATGAAATCCTCACCATGACTAGTATTGAGTGTCATCTCAATTAGCATCATTGTATGCAAACAACAATATGCTCTTTAAAATTCCCGTAAACATTAATATCAGTTGTGTAATGTTTGATGCCTTCCAAACATTCAAGTTTGTCAGCTATGACAATTTTCACTATAATTTTAAAAATTGTTCATCTATAGAATCTAGAAGCTATTCCAGGCTGAGTATGTGATTCTATATCCAAACATATTCCTATAGAATATTCATTACAAAAGTTATCTAATAACTTCCAATTAGATATCAATGTTGTCAAATCATCTTGTATTTAAGCATGATACAACAATAACATGATGTACATGAAAAATCCTTGAGTCATACTTAGATTTTATTCATGTTCTACATATCCATTTAGTTATCTAAATGATATATCATGTTCTATTAGATTCATTTACCGCACATGTTTATTAAATAATAAACTTTTATTTCAAGGTTGTATGTCATATTTTCTAAATCTTTCAAGTAAAGTTTCATTCCAAACTAAGACTTAACATTTATTTATATGGAATCTTACTTCTTATATGTTTTACAACATATATGATTTAGGAAATTAAACATAATACTCCCACTAGCTTTTAGGAATACTTAGAAATTATCTTATTTCAATTATAAATCAAAACATGGATTTAATAATTAAACATAAGAAAAATCTCTTAGATGCATGCATTCATCCATACTTGGATTCCTGCATTTTGTACACTTTCAAATATCATATGAATTTATAAAACTCTTAATTACTTATTGTCCTCGCTTAAGTAATTATATAAAAGTTTTATAATCCATTATCAAATTTCATATTCATGAAAATGAGTATGACAATTACCATCTTTGTATATTTAATGTGCTTAGGAAAGAGTATTATATCACAGTTAATTGCTTAAATGTGATTAATAATCTTGTCAATATTGTCCATATGATTTCTATACAAAGATTTAAACCATAAGGGTTACCTTATCTTTGAAGAAATTCATCTTCATTTTCTAGTCTAACTATTAAGATATACCAAATTTCAAAATTGATTATCTTTATGGACAGCATCTTAATCTTTCATAGCATGTGTACTTTACCCAATTCCAAATTTGGTAATGTATCATAATGATTATCAGGTTTACAGTAATCCTGTAACTCATAGCCCTCAGCATATTAATCAAATATCTGAGATATCTTTGCTAATCTATGAATGAGAATTCCATCATCTTGAGGTTTAACATTTTCATGTCTAGCCTTATCATGATATTCACTACAGTAGTTTATTTTAGAAGATTATGTATCTTGTAATTTTATCCTTTAAAAATCAAAACTCCCACTTGCTTTTAGTAATTTAAAGACTATCTATAAATACTTAGCAAACAAAGCAACAATACAATGTTCTCTTTGGGACATTACAAAACACAATGACAGTTCATGACATCTATTTATTAATAACCTACTCATAAGTAGTTTAACAAATTCATAACTTCATTTTAAGACTTAATGTGATTCATCACATTTCATCATATGATGATGTCTTATTAATCTTCTATGTTGGAGTCTTATTGAGTATATTCAATCCATACTCAATTTTCTAACATTGATTAGTTTTGGAAGAAAAGAAGTTATAGTTATCTATAATCAAACAATATAACAAGAGTTTGATTTTCCTAACTGAACATACCATAAAAATTTGGTATTTCATTAGGATTAATATTGTAAGACAATCTAACAATTTTTAAGACAACCATATTCCTTTTGACTTGTCTATTTACCAACTAAGTCATTTTAATGGTATAATAGTATTTTCAAGCCAATTACATGCTTTATAACACAAGTACTTTTAACAAAGTCACTTCATGTCCATGTCTCTACAAGAAAACATAAACTTGTTATAATCCCACTATACGTTATAAGTCATTTAACAATTTAATGACTTCATGTATATGTCTTAATTAAAAATATAACAAGATAACGTCTTACTTTATTATAAGTCTAATAAAAGACTTTATATTTATATCTTTACAATGAAACATAAACATGTTTAATAAAAGTAATTATGAACACCATCTCTTGTTTCAATAGTATTTTCAAGTTAATTTATTACTTCACAATAATGTAAAACAACATTATTTATTCATTTATTTATGTCATTCCAAGAACACATAAATATTCAGATTGAAGTAACATTAGATTACTTTATTAATTTATGTCATTCCCAGAATTCATAAATATACAAATTAAAGTAGTCTTGATATCATATTGACACATGTTCTAATATGTATCTAATTTAGAAACTGCAAATAACCTAATTCCATTACATCAGTTGATCTGCTAGTAATGAAATTATGAATTTACCTTTCCATTGTAATCTAGCCAAGCTCTCACATGACGTAAACTACTACTTCAAGTGTTTCTTAAATTAGATGTGTATAAGACCTATTATAACATTAGGCTCTTACCTTGCAACCAAGAGAACTCTTTAAATCATATCTTTATGAGTTGTTTCTTGCACACAATTAAATATAACATTTCTCCCACTTGTGCATGGAACAACCTCATATAGTTGATAAACAACACGCCATGCTTTTGTTTATGTGATCAATATGATTGTGTCATAGATTTTAGCATAACAAGTAGATGTAGAACAACAATGTCTAGTAAGGAAAAGTACAAGACTAACCTTAAAAGTATGAGTGTCTGCTTTTGGAAAGTAATTATCTTTAGCTACCAAGATGTCAAAGCTTGTAACTCCCACTGAATTAAAGATCATTACAATAATTTCTTACTCAGTAATAAGTACACAATTCTCCCACTAAATTTGACAACATTATAAGTGTTTCATATCCAGTGAAAGAAAATAGTGTGCTTTTAACTTTCCAACACCTTTGAATATCCATACGTAACAATTACTTATGCATTAAAGTGAGCATTCTACTACGTTAATGATGGAATAACCATCAGTGCTATTAACTTGAAAAATTGGGCATGCAATTTTCTTCCTTAACAGGTCTACCATCCACAATGTATGTAGCACCTTTTAAATAGCCAAAACAACTAGATAAATAAACTAGTTTGTCTTTTACCATTTTACGGTAATTAGTCTAGCTTATAACTTTAATAACTCATAAAGTTCTAGTTAACCAAATGTCATATTTGTTATAAAAGAATTCAATCACCAAAATAAAGTACTGAAATCTTTATAGAAAATTAGCAATTCTTAACTATTCAAATTTGCAATGAGTTATATATTAGAATTTAGACATATCTATTATTCCTATTATCCTTTCTCATTTATGAAAAGGAATAGGATTGTGTCTCACTCTTCTATTATAGAAAGCAGACTTCCTTTATCTTTTAAGTAAATTATTCTTAATCAAACATATGTTTGAAAACAGAACGAGATCAATTTACCAAAGCCCAAATGTCGTTTACGGTTTTAATGTTGCATTAATACATTAAAAGAATTAACAAAAATCAATTTTAGTATTTTCGATAATTAGATCTTTAAGAAAATAAAATACCCATTGGTAAATATTCATACACACCATAGTATTTTCTTAAAGCTAAGATCCTAATTGAGATAGTACCATTACATCAGTTGATTAGCTAGTAATGATAGTATTCAACAAGGTAATTGTCGAACAATAATTGCCAATATCATATTGCAATTCCTAGATCATTATGGGATTTACATTCGCAAAAAACTTTTGCTATGTAAGCATGTTTCATCCTCATCTAATGCCTTGAGTACAAGCTCTCACTTCCTACTCAATTTAAGTCGTCTAATTTAAAAACTGCAAACTCTCATAATTCTATTACATTCAGTTGATCTGCTAGTAATGAAATTATAAAGTTCACCTCTCCATTGAAATCTAGCCAAGCTCTCACGTGACGTAAATCACAACTTCAAGTGTTCTTTAACTAGATGGCATTCGACTTAATTTTAAGGGTAGTAATTTTGATGTGTTTAATCAAAATAATGTATGAAGAAGCATGCATACAACTTCATAACATTGGTTTTTACAAAACAATTTTATTTACCAATTCACTAAGATCAAATTAACAAAGTTTTGATTGAGGTATTGGGTTCACCAATTAAAGAATTACTAACAATTATCATCCACTATATCGTACTTTTGCATACGCCCTAAAGCTTAGTGTTTCGGATAATCATAGTGGAATTGTAGTCAATTCACCCTTAAGATGATAGTGTACCGTGTACGTAAAATAGTGATATAGGTAAGTCTAATTTGACGCACAGGCGAGCGCAGAGAGCTGGTAGGAGCGAATCTCTTAAAAAACCCCTCTCCACTTATACCCACTTTATAGTTTGTCAAATTTCGGTCCGCCTTTCACACACTATTGTACAAAAACATCACTCAATTAAACCTTGAGATTTTGACTCTTAAAAACCAAAACAAATTTCGCCGTTTACGTAACACCCCCATTTTCACGGTTCGCAGTGGATTTAGGGTTGGGGCATTACTTCATCGAATCACAGTTACAGTAATAGAAAACGACTCGGAAAGAGACGTTTATAGAAGTTATCATTCATTTGATTATCAGAGTTTTTATAGTAAAAGATATACTTTTACTATTGATGAGGTCCCAAAGTCTAAGTGATGTGTTATGTTTGAATGATAACCGGTTTGAAAGTCTCCCAAGTTCAGTGCCTCCTTCTGCCATATCTTCGTAAAAGTGATATACCTAGAATACATGCTTAAAAGTCAACACTAGGTGTTGAGTGAGAGTCATAGGTTTAAGTNAATCACAGTTACAGTAATAGAAAACGACTCGGAAAGAGACGTTTATAGAAGTTATCATTCATTTGATTATCAGAGTTTTTATAGTAAAAGATATACTTTTACTATTGATGAGGTCCCAAAGTCTAAGTGATGTGTTATGTTTGAATGATAACCGGTTTGAAAGTCTCCCAAGTTCAGTGCCTCCTTCTGCCATATCTTCGTAAAAGTGATATACCTAGAATACATGCTTAAAAGTCAACACTAGGTGTTGAGTGAGAGTCATAGGTTTAAGTGTTAATGAATACAAGTTTCACAGGGTTCAGTTGGTACACCCTTTAAGGAAAATGTAGTGTGTGTGATAATTGTGATGCATGCACAATTATCAAGAGTGGGGTATGTTGCACTAAGCTCATGAACCACACATTAACAATCCGGGTCATGGGGGCTGCAGACCCAACCATGAGGGGATGGGAAGGATAACTTTGCCAAAGTTAATCCTTCAGAGGGTTCAAATATAGTACTTATTGATACCATCCAGAAAGATGTAGTATCAACGGGAGTTGTCAAACTCCAATAGATCTATCAACTATATTCGCGTTCGCGTGGGTAAAATATCCCAAACGATTAGATTCATGAATTTTAGTTATGTAGTGGTGGCAGATAGTTTACTCGTGCAACAACCAAAGAAAAAGACTTGTATTCGGTTTAAAGTAAAGCAAGTAGCATGTATCCCCCTCACAGGGTTTGTAAAGCATTTAGAAAGCGTTTAAAAGGTGTGAGGCTATGAAAACTCACGGAATTTAAAAGGTGTGAGGAGCCTAAACTCACCTGGGCTTAGGGAAATCTTATTGATGCAAAAAGTGACTCAGAAACTAGACTGCCTTACTCACGTATCCTGATGGTTTTGTAGGTGTGGATGTATGTCAAGCTCTAGTTGTTTTGTTCAAATTTCTTAAGTAATCATTCTTAGGGTTTTTAGTGTTTTAGGTATAACATAACACCGTTCAGGCCATCACAATTCAGAAGTATATGATTCCTCACATGAAGCTCCCTACTATTGTATTATGTTATCAACATAATACCGTTCGGGCCATCATAATTCAGAAATTAATAGTCCTCACATAAAGCTCCTTTTTATTGAGTTATGTATTTATTTAGAGTTTAGTTATAACATAACACCGTTCGGGCCATCATAATTCAGGAGTACATGCAATAATCGTTTGAGGAGCCAGGACACTTTAAATCGTAAACCCAACAAACTCGTCAAAACGAAATATCCACATAATAGTCCTCACATGAAGCTCCCTAGTATTGTATTATGTTTCTAACTTTAATATTTTTATTTTATACCCTTATAGTTTAATATATTTACAAAATCTACCCTAAACTTATAATACTTATATTATTTATACTTATAACTATCTATACTTGACACAATTAGTCCCTATACTTTTATATTTTAGGAAAATGGCAGAAATAACCCTTGGACTTATAAGTTTTCAAAATTTACCATTTAGACACTTAACTTTATAACTTTTGCAAAACTAGTCCTTTTAATTTTATAACTATTTAACTTTTTATCATAGGGTTTTATAACTTTGCAAAAAGGGTCCTTATACTTATAACTTCTAAGAAATTTCATAAATAGTCCCTAGACTTAATATTTTCAGAAAGTTACCATATATACCCCTATGCATGGAAAACTTTGCAAAACTAGTCTTAATTCCATGCAAACTATATTTTTATGAAACAAAAAGATTTCCTAGCTTATGTTTAACTAATATTAGCTTATCTAAGTTATCTAAACTAACTTATAGCTTATGGAAAGGACTTATAGCATATAAAATGTAATTCGACCTAAATTAGGGTTTTAAAAAGATAAGTTCTAATTTTTAGTGATTAAGGCTTAGGAAAGGGTCCTAAGGGGATCTAAGGCAACCTAATACTATCCTAGGACTGAACTAAAGCAAAAGAAAGCACGTATAAAGGCTTACGTGATCAAAAGAGGGTTAACAAGGGATCCTAGGGTTTTCTAAGTCAAAATGGAACTCGATAGGGCATGCAAAGCTATACCACTCGACTCCTAATGTTTCTAAAGATCCTAAACTACTACTAGCTACTGAATATATAAGGTGAAGAGGGGAGGTGGTGTGTTTCGGAAATGGAGGAGGGTCGAGGGTATTTATAGGCTCGCAAGCCTTGGTGCCCAAGAAATATGGGGCTAGGTGGCGAGAGGGGGGGAGGTGAGTAAGCAAAGCTATGTGTGACTAGTATAAGCTATATGAATGACTCATGGAAGCTAGTTCTAGGCGTAGGGTGGTGTGGAGGTGTTTAGGCCGTATGGCGGTTTTGGGGTGACAAGGAGGTGACGAGCCTCCTTGTTGGCTATTTGGTGGCCATAAGGTGATAGGGAGGTGCTTGTAAGCTGCTTGTATGCTGCTTAGAGGGTTTATGGAGTCGGTTTACGGTTTATGTGGTGAAAAGGAGGTCGAGTGGTGAAGGTGGTGACAAGTAGGTGATGCACCTACTT
>LBNU01034644.1:67985-88152 GCA_014162995.1 Artemisia annua
TAGGGTTTTATAACTTTGCAAAAAGGGTCCTTATACTTATAACTTCTAAGAAATTTCATAAATAGTCCCTAGACTTAATATTTTCAGAAAGTTACCATATATACCCCTATGCATGGAAAACTTTGCAAAACTAGTCTTAATTCCATGCAAACTATATTTTTATGAAACAAAAAGATTTCCTAGCTTATGTTTAACTAATATTAGCTTATCTAAGTTATCTAAACTAACTTATAGCTTATGGAAAGGACTTATAGCATATAAAATGTAATTCGACCTAAATTAGGGTTTTAAAAAGATAAGTTCTAATTTTTAGTGATTAAGGCTTAGGAAAGGGTCCTAAGGGGATCTAAGGCAACCTAATACTATCCTAGGACTGAACTAAAGCAAAAGAAAGCACGTATAAAGGCTTACGTGATCAAAAGAGGGTTAACAAGGGATCCTAGGGTTTTCTAAGTCAAAATGGAACTCGATAGGGCATGCAAAGCTATACCACTCGACTCCTAATGTTTCTAAAGATCCTAAACTACTACTAGCTACTGAATATATAAGGTGAAGAGGGGAGGTGGTGTGTTTCGGAAATGGAGGAGGGTCGAGGGTATTTATAGGCTCGCAAGCCTTGGTGCCCAAGAAATATGGGGCTAGGTGGCGAGAGGGGGGGAGGTGAGTAAGCAAAGCTATGTGTGACTAGTATAAGCTATATGAATGACTCATGGAAGCTAGTTCTAGGCGTAGGGTGGTGTGGAGGTGTTTAGGCCGTATGGCGGTTTTGGGGTGACAAGGAGGTGACGAGCCTCCTTGTTGGCTATTTGGTGGCCATAAGGTGATAGGGAGGTGCTTGTAAGCTGCTTGTATGCTGCTTAGAGGGTTTATGGAGTCGGTTTACGGTTTACGTGGTGAAAAGGATGTCGAGTGGTGAAGGTGGTGACAAGTAGGTGATGCACCTACTTGTGTGGGTGCTTGTAAGGTGTTAGGGTGCGTTCTAGGTCTAGGGGATGTGCTAGGGTGCTTGGTTGCTAGTTTAGAAGTGCTTAGGTTTAGGTTTGATCTAGTTTAGGTTTAGTTTAGACCTAATTTGGTTTAGTGAGTGATTAAGGTCTAGCTTAGGGTTTAGTGCCTAGGTTAGGGTCCTATGAGTGTCTAATGACTAATCCTAAGTTCTAAGAGGCTTATACTAAGTGGTGGTAGGTTATGGGAAATATTTGGGAAGGTTTGACCTAGTTTTCGGGAAGTTATAGCCTAGTTATGGTTTTATGCCTAAGGGACTTGTACCTAAGCTCTAATGGGTTGTACTAGTGCCTAAGGGTCCTAAGGCATCCTAATGTTCCTAAGGTAACTAATACATAAGCCTTGAACACTTTCAAACTAGTTTAGTTAAGCATATAGGGTTTAGTAAGCACATAGGTCTAATTAGGGTTTAATTAGGGTTTGTTATGGTTTTGTGGTAAGTTTAGTGTGTTAGATTGGTAGATTACTTATTATGGTGTTGTTGTGATCTTATGCTTGACATAGCAGAGGTTTATAGGGTGTGAGTGTTGATTTATTTGGCTTGTGTGGATACGTGAGCAGGTCTAGAGAGTCATGCAATAGGGTATGCACATAAAAAGCAAAAATTTACCTGTGAAATACCTACTATAGGTATTTGTAATGGGAATGATAGTGATGAAATTTACCTGTAACACCCCCATTTTCACGGTTCGCAGCGGATTTAGGGTTGGGGTATTATTTCATGGAATCACAGTTACAGTAATAGAAAACGACTCGAAAAGAGACGTTTATAGGAATTTAGTCATCATTCATTTGATTATCAGAGTTTTTATAGTAAAAGATATACTTTTACTATTGATGAGGTCACAAAGTCTAAGTGATGTGTTATGTTTGAATGATGACCGATTTGAAAGTGCAAGTTCAGTGCCTCCTTCTGCCATATCTTCGTAAAAGTGATATACCTAGAATACATGCTTAAAAGTCAACACTAGGTGTTGAGTGAGAGTCATAGGTTTAAGTATTAGTGAATACAAGTTCCACAGGGTTCAGTTGATACACCCTTTAAGGAAAATGTAGTGTGTGTGATAATTGTGATGCATGCACAATTATCAAGAGTGGGGTATGTTGCACTAAGATCATGAACCACACGTTAACAATCCGGGTCATGAGGGCTGCAGACCCAACCATGAGGGGATGGGAAGGATAACTTTGCCAAAGTTAATCCTTCAGAGGGTTCAAATATAGTACTTATTGATACCATCCAGAAAGATGTAGTATCAACGGGAGTTGTCAAACTCCAATAGATCTATCAACTATTCGCGTTCGCATGGGTAAAATATCCCAAACGATTAGATTTATGAATTTTAGTTATGTAGTGGTGGCAGATAGTTTACTCGTGCAACAACCAAAGAAAAAGACTTGTATTCGGTTTAAAGTAAAGCAAGTAGCATATATCCCCCTCACAGGGTTTGTAAAGCATTTAGAAAGCGTTTAAAAGGTGTGAGGCTATGAATACTCGCGGAATTTAAAGGGTGTAGTATTTTAGTTTGAAAATCAAGTAAGAACTACGACTCATATGATTTGGTGCCTTTGGTTAGTGGGTGTAGGGCGTAGCCATTAGGCATCATGGTAAAAAAATTGTTGATTAGTGTGTATTAGTAGGCCCCAGTATTAGAAATCAGTCTTTAAAATTGGGAGTGATTTGTATATTTCACTAATTGATGAGGACACTTAAAAGTATTATGTATTGACATATATATTCTTAGATCATTTGTAATCATGTTCACTCTTGCAAGAGTATAAACGTCAAGATACAATATTTTTTAGTGTCTAAATCAATTAATTGAATATGCAAATCAACTCCTTTAAAATTTGTTTTCTACAATCCTTACTAAAATCCTTACTAAATAATGTGGTTCAAAAGAAAACAATCACTTCTTAATTAAATTTTTCTTCTTTATCTAAAATATGTGGAATCAAATTTCTTTCTTACCTCTTACTTTTTCTTTATTACTTTTTAGGGTAAAATGCAAAAATGGTCACTAATGTTTCACGAAATCGCAATAATGGGACCGAGACAAAAAGTAACGCAAAAAAGCCATTAACGTTACGTAAATGTGCAAAAAAACCACCGAGAGCCATTTTCCGTTAGATTGCCCGTTAAGTGCCATGTCATTGAGGGTAGTATCGTCTTTTTACTATTCATACTTATTAAATTTGCCGCCATAATCACCTCTGTGCTTGGGTATCGATTTGACATGACTTCAATGGCTAAATTTGCAAAGTAACTTCAAAGTTTTACACCCATAAACCCCCCTACAACCCACACTTGCAAATCACGACTCGAGTTAACAGTAAAAAAACCAAGGTTTGCAGAAAATGGAAGTATCACCAAACACCGCAATAATCACCACCACCATAACCACAACCACCACCACCAACACACACCAAGAAACATCAACGTTGGTCATCACAACGACCGTTAATCGACCCCCACCACAACTTCCATGTCCACGTTGTCATTCAGAAGACATAAAATTCTGTTACTACAAAAACTATAACACTTCACAGCCTCGTCACTTTTCCCGTAGCTGCCGTAGACACTGGACTCATGGTGGCGTGCTCTGAAACATCCCTGTTGGTGGCAGACGAAAAAACACCAAAAGAAAAAAACCCATGAACCCCACCACCACTTCGGGTTATTGTGATACCACTTTTGCTCCGCCGGAGTACCAGGAGTACCAGAGCCTGCTGCCGCCTCCGCCAGTGGATGATGCCGGAAATGTGATGGTTCCGGATGAAGGAAATGTGTTTGTGTCGTCGCTGTTGGAGGATGTTTGTTTTGAGGATGGTGTTTGGCCATTTTGTGGCAGCTAAGCTAGTTTCCTTGTTTAATGTTTGTCTTTTGTTTGTAGTGGTTGATGTAACCGATCTTTTGGTGAATGGTTAACTCTATGGTTGTAAATAACTGATGTTTTGGCTAATACGTAGTAGTTATCTTTACATAGGACCCAGAATTGCCCATTTTGACAATCATGTTTGACTTTTGCACATGATTGTACATGCACCAAAATACCCAGAATTGCCCAAAATGGAACAAATTGATTATCCGTGTCCATTGGCTATCCGTGTAACCTTATTCAAATTAATGTGCAGGCACAAAAATACCCAAAATTACCCAAATTGACAATCAAGTTTGACTTTTGCAAATGACAATCAACGTTGACAATCTTTGTTTGACTTGTAACATAGCATCATAACATAAGTAACAAAGCAAAATAACATAATAAATCAACAAACAAATAACATAATTGATAATATAACATTAAAATTGATAAAAAAAAACATAACATGACATTAAAATTCAAAACATAACATTGATAAAAACATAACGGGTAACATTAAAATTCAAAGGAACATAACATGGTTGATAAAAAAACATTGAAAGAAACTCTAAAGTCCCTTGACAAATGCATGCTTGTTGAAAAGCTTGAGCTTCACTTCGGCAATCTTCTTCTTCAACTCCAAAAGCTCGATAACATCGGACTTTTGAAGCTTCTTAAAGTACTCCAAGCACTTGAACATCTGCACCGAGGGACGCACAAGTTCCATTTCAGCCATCATCTTGTTCCTTTGAACGACAATATCAAGAAACTCTTGATATGCCACAAACAGATCTTTCGCATACTTGACATCACGCTGTGTCTCCCTATAAAAATACACCGTCATCTGGTATGGTAACTCGGTTGAGTTAGCAGCCGCTGCAAGTTCTTCAAGAAGCACAAATTGAGACATTCTTTTGTTCCTTTGATACAATTTATGTTTTACTGTGTTTGTTTACTGGATGAATAAGGAAGTTACTTGGGGTATAGCATATAAATAGACGTGGTAATTACATGTGAAAATGTGTTTTAGGCGTGTTTTGGGTAATAAATGCTAAACGTTTGGGTTACCAACATACACATCCCAAAATTGCCTAGTTTTTTGGCTTCCATTAGATTAGATAAAATGTTATGCAACCATTGAACCTAGTTAAGATTACATAACCGATAGATAAACTTTAAGAAAGTAAATATTGTTATAATCTTCCACTAAAAGACCATAGCAGAAGCATAACAATTTATTGACCTAAACATAAAAGCATAACCATTATTTAGCATCATCCTTGGGTTTCTTGTCAGCATCATCCTTGGGTTTCTTGTCAGCCATCGGTCTTCGCCTCTTGATTGATCTTCCTTGGTCTTCAAACTTGTCCTCTGCAAGCACTCCATCTTGCCCAACTCCATTTTTTTCAAGCACTTGAACTGGCTCATCTCCTTGTTTAGCAACCACTTTGTCCTTAATCACATCTCCTTCAACAACTGATATACATCTCTCATTTCCAACTACTACAGCACACTGAT
Source organism: Artemisia annua (assembly GCA_014162995.1). Classification (NCBI taxonomy): domain Eukaryota; kingdom Viridiplantae; phylum Streptophyta; class Magnoliopsida; order Asterales; family Asteraceae; genus Artemisia; species Artemisia annua. The sequence goes on from LBNU01034644.1 coordinate 73,373, forward strand.
CATCTGGTATCACAGCCACATCACAAATTCTTTGTTCACCATCTCCAACTACTTCAGCACACTGCTCATCTAGAATCACATCCTCATCACGAACTCTTTGTTCACCATCATCACCATCAACATCCAAAATTGCAAACCTTTCTTCACCAACGACCACAAGTGGAACCAAACTGAAACTAATTGGTTCAGCAAAAAGAGCATACACATCTGTTCCTTCGCCAGCTGCAACTACGTCATCAAGTTCATTCAATGCTTGATCTATTTCAGCAAACATTTCACTATCTCTTGAGGCTCTTCAGGCTTTTGAGTCTCTTTAATCGCATGCATCTCTTCAGGTTCAGGAACATCAACTAAATGGTATGGATCATCAGTCCAGTCAACATCTTTTCCTTGATCAACCTCTTCATCATTAATCCATGTGTGAAGATCTCCTTCCTTTCCACTAATAGTGAAACCATCACTTGTGTCATCATAATAAGCATCATCAAAATCGAGCACATCTGTGGACTCCAGGGAATCCTCACTTGAATCCTCCACCATAAACTCTTGGTCAATCTCTTCCAATAATCTCCTGAATTGAAACTCATCACTCAGCCTCTTTGAATGATTTGCAATCATTTTTCCAGCACAAAATGTTAGTGGGAAGCCATTTTCAGAATCAGAATCATAAAGAGGTCCAGCCTTCTCAGGTTGGCTTGTCTCATGCCACTCTTTATGCCACTCTAACAATAGTAGTTTCCCAGTGTTTCCAGTCTCACCATCAACATCCTTTCCAACATCATCATTCACCTCATGATCCACAATTTCTTCTATCACCACACCCTTGCCCATACTCATCATTCGCACCATCATCTCACACTTTACCACTAAAACACCGGTTTCAATATACAACTCCAATTGTGTAAATATAGGAACATACTCCACAAGTCTCCTCACATCTTCCTCAGACTTTAGTGGTAGCAAACCATCATCCAGTGACTCATCAGGTATCTTAAAGTGAGTAAACACAAGGGTACGATCCGTGTAACCTAAATCCTCTAACATTTCGCCCATAAGCCCATGGAGAAAATGTCACAGTGAACTCCGTCAAACCAATCTGTATCTCCAAAGAGATATATTCTCCCTGGTGTTGAGGTAAATTCACCATTGTGATGGATTTGCAAAGTAAACATTTTTTCATTCAATGTTGTGCAACACATACAAAAACATCACTAACTTCGAATAACAATAACAACTTTAAATGGAAAACATGAAAATGGAACAGAATACGCTTACCACACAGGACTCCTAAATCAGGTATCGGGGTACTGCGTGCACGTTATGCCAAAGCTTAACCATTCTCAAGATCTTTACTTGTGAAATTAATGTTCTCCTTGGAAAAAATTGAGACACGTATATAAACTATTACTCTAAAGGACTAAATTTGTGAAACAAAACACTGGCAATTGAAGTTATTGGCGGGAAAGGGATAAAAAGACGATACTACCCTCAATGACATGGCACTTAACGGGCAATCTAACGGAAAATGGCTCTCGGTGGCTTTTTTGCACATTTACGTAACGTTAGTGGCTTTTTTGCGTTACTTTTTGTCTCGGTCCCATTATTGCGATTTCGTAAAACATTAGTGACCATTTTTGCATTTTACCCTACTTTTTACAATAATTTATTTCAATTTCATAACTTATTACAAATGTATTATGTACGGGTTTTTCTAACTTGTGCCCTAGAGGCACAAGTTAAGCATATCAGAAAACTTAGGGACTTACAAAAAATGACTCAGAGACCAACACAAAAATACATGAAAGTATATATTTATGTGGGTCCTTAAGTTTTCTTTCATGAGTCCCTGAGTCATTTTGGTGTGCTTAACTTGTGCCCAAGACACAAGTTAGAAAAATCCATTATATATTTTATCACTTCAAATCCAAATCTAAATCATTTTAATTCTAATCCTAATATACTTACAAACCAAACACACCGATAATATAAAATTATAGATAATAGTTTACCGCATGGTTGTTAAGATCCCGATTTTGATCATATGATCTTACGATTTACGAGACTATAAAGCAAAAATAATTATGATCCTACGTAGGATTCTTGCGAGACAGGATCTTAATAGGATCTCGATTTTAAACATAGGATCTTAAAATTTCGATCGATCCGATCTTACTTTTCTCGAACCACAAGCTAAAAAACTACAAATTTATGTATCAAGTTTTGTGGAATGTGAAAAACAATAGACTAATTGTATTAAACAATACATAATCATAATTTTAACATGCATTTACATTATATATAATACTATGTAAACTTGCATCATTTTACAACGCCTATTAAGAAAATGACAATATACTAAGATCTTGAAATTCTGATCCGATTTTACGATCGCAATTTTGCAAAAATAAAAATAATCATATCTAATATTCCGATCTTAAAAACTTTTGTATAACCGAATTGTAATTTAATTATTTTCATATTGATTTACATGATTTTATTACCATATCAAATCAAAACTGTTGATGAGCATTGTAATTATGTACTGAACATCGGACCATTATTGTGTACAAGTGGTCCATTTATGTATCTGTTAAAAGCGTATATTCGGTTGGTGGCATGGCTTCAGTGCATTAGGGGTTTTTTTTTATTAGGGTTTTGCTAATCTCTGACCATTGGGTAAAGGATTAGAGCCATCACCCGCCATTACAATTCGGTCTTGATCGCTAGAAGTGTTTCTTGAAGAATCAATTTTACGGTAGTTATGGTATTTTGTTTTACCAATTATTATTTTAATACAACCTTTTGCTCAATCAACTAATTATCTTAATATTAGAACTTTAGTATGGGGTGTTTGTTTAAGTTTATTTATGAGGCTTGTTAGCTTCTTACCTTATGTAACAAAAATAAGCTTAATTGAGTGTTTTGTTAAGCTTATATGTTTAGGCTTATAAACTTATAAGAGGGGATTTTGATAAGGCTAAACTTTGTTTATGATTAACGTGTACTATTGCAACTAGACGTTTGCTTTTTATTAAGGGGCCCTTTATCCCCAACCCCTACTTTTTTATCCCGACCCCCCTAATCTTTTATTTTTTTTTTTATTTTGTACATTGGCCCATTTGTTCTAGAAACCGAAATGCAAAGATAATAAAAGGTTGTGTTAACCATACCCCTAGTGGGGGAATATTCTTTTTGTCCCATCTGTGTCCCTCTTTTATTTCAGTACAACACCGTTTTTTGTCAGTTTCTGTTCCGTATTTTTGACAGTTTTAAGCGTTTAACATATTAAACTTTATATTTTCTGTTCCGCACTTTCAGGTTTATAGTTTTTTTATATTAGCAAAATTATAAAAATAAAATAAAAATAAAAATTGCACCCGATTACATGAACCAAATTCACATAAGATAATTGATTTTAAAATCTTCAATTTTACCATAATTTTGTTTGGGGATGTGTTATCCCAACCCTCTCTATGGTGTCACATCATAGGCTTTTAGTCAAACCGTGCAACCGTTGATGCATACCGTACAACCAGGGGATGCGGCCAATCATTGGCAAACCCTCTTTATGGGAGGGTCCGGATAACTCAAGCCTTTTGTTTGTGGTTGTTAATTTTTGGTCAATGTACAAAATTTAATTCGCACAGGTTACAACAATATTAGCTAGGGTGCATTAAATATGCACTATTAAATGATTACCAACCAAGTTGAAAGCTACTCCGTATTGTGTCTCAAAGCTCACAAATCTTTATATTGTCTATAGGATACTTTCTAAAAGGCAATTTAAATCTTTCGAGAAAGCTTGTGTATACCTTTATATTTTCTAAAATAATTAACTACTCTTATATCATTCTAGTCATTACATCTGAATCTATATAACTGAAAGTTTTGGTAGATGTGGCAAAGTTGATGACGTGATATGTGACATGATAAGAAGAGATATTGTGACATGCAAAGGTTAAAATGTGTAAATAATGTATACGAGTACATTGAATATGAATATAATTTGAAAAATAATTTTTATTTAAATTCTTAAAATCTTTCACAAAAATTTTTATTTCACATCCTTTAACTATAAAACTTTAAATTTTATTTAAACTTAAACTATAGTAACAATCGACATAAACATGTAAAAAAAAATGCTAACTCGCATTTTTAATGGCCAAAAGTATATTTATTATGTTCACTTTTTCGTCACGATTAATACAAATATAAATACATAATTCTTTACATTCATAAAACGTTAATTATTTATGTAAAACCATGTAAAAGGCGTAATAGTTTTTAACAGAATTTAACTTGCAATGTGCACATTTACTTAATATGATTATTCATAATGTGATTATAATTATAAAATGTATGAACTAATCAACATTCTAATAATTACATCTAAATCTATATAATGAAAGTTTTGTTAGATGTGGCAAGGTTGATGACGTCATATATGACATGACGAGAATGAATGATAAGACATGCAAATGTTAAAATGTGTAAATAATACTGTAGATATATTGAATATGAATATAATTTGAAAAATAAATTTTATTTAAATTCCTAAAATATTTTACAAAAATTTTATTTCACACCTTTAACTATAAAACTTTAAATTTTATTTAAACTTAAACTATAATAGCAATCGACATAAACATATAAAAAAACACATGCTAATTCTTACTTTTAATATCCAAAATTATTCGTCTTTTCGTCACGATTAATACAAATATAAATACCTATTCTTTATATACATAAAACGTTCATTATTTATTGTAAAAACCATGTAAGAGGCGTAATAGTTTTTAAAAGATTTTAACTTACAATTGTTATTTATTTATTTGTTATATATATATATATATATATATATTGGTAAACATGGGTTTCCGACTCGATATTGTGAGCCGACTAATCTCACGGTGACTACCTTTTTGGATAGCCCGGAGTCGGCGCAGGTGAACTTCCGTGGCCACACAAGGATTAATTTTCTCCCTGTCGGATTCGAACCCTTGACATCTTCTTTAGAAGACTAGTATTCTTATTGCTTGGTCACCCCTTGTGCACATTTACTCATTATGAATATTCATATGTGATTATATCATCTTCCTTTTATATGTTTGTAATTTGATTTATTTCATGTTTATTACTAGCACAAGACAATTTGTTTCATTTCATTTAATAATTATATAATGTATGAAGTGTTATGACACATGTTTACATATTTACCTAATAATTAATCGGAAGTGATATTGTTATTTATTTTGTGTAATTGTGTTTCATGCTTTGTATTGATAAGAAACACATTTCGTTTATAAAATACACGTTTCTATCATGAAACTATCTCGTCGATCAAATGGGTCTGAAAATCTAGTATGTTAATGTAAGACATCACGATGATTTAACACTTTAATGCTCATTATAGTCCCTTACTATAACACTATGCTCATTTGATAACTTGATTTGAAAGTTGGATGAAGTGCATAATTTTAATAGAATAGAGACTAAAATACATTGTTGGTCCCTGAACTTTTCACAAAACATCGCATGGCACCTTAACTTTTTAAAAACGTTGCCTGGCGTTCAAACCTTGTGTTTTTTAGGCCGATTGTGTCCCTTAACCAGTTTCGGCTTGGTCAACGCAAGGTTTTGGTCACAAAATGAGGGGCATAATAGTCCAATCACATTATAACCATTAGTTAACCCAAACTAAACCACACATACAACTTGAGGGACCACCGGTGTAGTCACACATTAACTATGTAACTTTACCGTATCTTCTCTGATACGCATATTAATGTTTTCGCGGGAATCAATAAACGCACACCCAACCATTGACAGTTGAGTAAAACCCGATCATCTACCACACACATTGTCACATACAACATCACCCAACACAACCCTCAACAAAGTACCCATATTCCATNTTATAACCATTAGTTAACCCAAACTAAACCACACATACAACTTGAGGGACCACCGGTGTAGTCACACATTAACTATGTAACTTTACCGTATCTTCTCTGATACGCATATTAATGTTTTCGCGGGAATCAATAAACGCACACCCAACCATTGACAGTTGAGTAAAACCCGATCATCTACCACACACATTGTCACATACAACATCACCCAACACAACCCTCAACAAAGTACCCATATTCCATCTTATCGAATCCCATCGAATCACACACCCACAAACAATCGGAACTTGCAACCCTTGGAAAATAAACAACACACATACGAGGTAACAATATTTACTGATTTATGTTTAATTCAAACGTTATTTGTGATAATGTTAATCGTTAATGCAGAAGGTATGTATGGGAATCAATTTATTTGCGCTTTGGACGATCCTGATGAGGTTTTGGATGAGTTTGTAAGTTAACACCATATAAGAATTAACTGTTATATCTCTTAGAAAGTAGTTGCAAGAAATTGACAATGCTTAAAACTTAATATTGATATACAGGAACTACATCATGATTACGTGTTGGGGGGATCCTTTCATGGGAATCGTTTTATTTACTTAGTTAACTATGCGGGGACTAGATGGAGAGTTAGTGTAAGAAGAGTATCAGAATTAGTGTGTGTTGTTGAGGGAGCAAGGTGAAATGATTTTGCAATGCACAACATCACCTGTTCGGATGTTGCTTACTTACATTTTATAGAAGAGGGTGAGGATGTGTTTTATGTAGCTACCTACAATGAGTATGGGGAGGAGTTTCATAATTATGAACCAGTCCATGATCAGTTTTGGAGAGTAATGCTTAATGTTACAGACACATCTCATCTTATCCAGCCAATGCCAGAAGATTTTCTAGCATATCTGGATGGTCCAACAGCTACAGACTCGGTCATGGTTACTAGTAACACCACTGATTACCATGTAGAGCTGGAGGTTATAGTAGATTGGTATGATCGATATGTCCACACGGCCCTGCGGGGATGTGGTTGGGAGAAACTGGCCCAAGACTTGAATATGTCACCTGGTCAAAAAATGGTGTTTACTCAGGTTGTCCCGGGGGAGGAGTATAATGTCATGTTGTTTGACCATGATGGAGGGGCCATCACAACAGTGGAGACATACAACACCAACATATCCATGAATGCCCTTTGTCACCAACCATTTGACTATGGTATGTTCAACTTTTTTAACTTTAACTACACCAAGTATCTCACAGCAGTGTAAATTATTTGATTATATGTAATATTAAATTCAGAATTTGAAGCCCCTCGGATGAATTGGATGTGTAATTGGTAACACCACACAGTCCATGACCAAGAAGAAAGGGCATTCTACAAGAAGATGACTGCATCCTTCTGGAGAGATGGCCGACTTGTAAGTCTAGTCACAGAGTAGCATAATAAGATATAAGAATGTAATTTGTATCATATATTGTGTGTCTGATATAAAGATTGATGGATCATAATGTGTATTAGAAGCATCCCATGCCAAACTAATGATAACTTTTGTACATTTTTTTAACAGTTCATACCATCAAGAATTGTTAAGAAGTACAACTTGTATGGGTTCTCTAGAGCGGTTGTGAAGCATAAAACTATAGAGAAAGAGTTCGAAGTTCGTGAGATGACACTTCAAGTTGGTCAAGGGAAGGTCAGGAGGAAAGTGGCTATTGTTTCATCATCTAATTTCAGGCAGTTGAGGGCAGAAACACATTTGGTCAAGGTTCAATGGTCCGCTTCTTTCTAGGGGAAGAAACTAACAGGGCACAAAGAGTTTTACATTTTGATGTGTGCTGATGGAACTTTAAAGTTGGAGGAATGATATTATGTAAACGTATTTTCTAGTTCGTATGTATTGTGGATTTGTGGGCACAAATCAACTTGAACAATGCTTTGACAATCGTTTTGTAAGTATATGTGTAGGATAAACCATATGGGTTTTTCCATACACAATTTTGCAACGGATAATGTATGCTTAACTTAGGTTTTATAACGGATAACTAGTAACACTTGGTGTTGTATGCGTTGACTTTATTAGTCAAAAGGGGTTATTTGACGCATGGGTTTTTAATTATGACTTTCTATAGTCAAAAGACCGAATATAAAATGCCATTTACCAATTCACTCATTAATGAAAATGTTGCTTTCCATAGTTGTTTGTATATGGTAGTTTCAACCTGCACTTTCTAATAACAAGTTGAAGTGCTATATGTGACTTTGACTTTCAAAAGTCAAATTGCCATATCCACAACACACCCACAATATTTCAAGCAACACCATTTAGGGTAATTTACAAGCTAAACATTAAAGAAACCATAGAATGAAACAGGAACAACAAAATACGTCGTTAATTGTCATAGGGTACAACCTAAACACTATACAAAATCATAGATTAAACATAAAAAAAACTAGAAGAATTCCACTACGGCTGTGGGGGAAGCTCGGTGGAGTTTCAACAGCTCCCTAGCCAACTCCCAATTCATCACCACATTTTCAGCGTAATCCTCATACAGAGTGCAAGGCTTGATATAAAGATTCTTAAGCAAGGGGGAACAAGCAAGTACACACTTTATTATTGTTAATTCATTAACTGATATAGGAAAAGATCGAAACACCACAACCTCGAGCTGGCCCGACCCCATTCCGGTGCTTCCTAAATGTAATGAATAATTTTCCAAAGGTAGATCACTTTCGAATGAAGCCTGCAAATTGAGATAGTATTCAGATGCACAACCATGGCAGTGTAGGTTGATGTGAAGCTTAATTACATATTGCATTCCACTTACTCTGGTTTCTAGCATTTGCAATCTTGGAGCTCCATGAATCATTTGAATGATGAATGCTACCATTGCATTGTTCCCAAAATCAACTCCAGATAGATTTAGATTCTTGAGGGATACAAATGCCACAGGTACATTCATCCATGAGCTACCTTCTTCCAATAACTACAACAGATGGAATTTTCAGGATATTTAAAGATTGCATTTCATAATTAGTAGCAATTACTTTAAAAATCTATAATTTGAAGTGTCAAACTCAAATTGGTATTACCTTGCACTCCTGAAAATCCAATGTAAGGGACTCAAGTTTGGGAAGACTACTCAGCTGAGATATATTGTAAGTTGTCATTGTGGTGACCTTGTTCAAAAGACCGAATGACAAATACAACTTCTTCAGATTCCCAAGTCGTGCAATATCCAATAGTCTCATCTCTTTTGTATCAGTACGATTGATTTTAAGAGACTCAACTGAGGGACAACCAGCAATAAAGTCCCAAATTGTACCGGTCAGAAATTTGACGGATAACAATTCTAAGGTCAATAGATTTGGGAAACCTTCAAAGGATACCAAACTAGGTAACGTACACCAATGAAGTTCCAGATGTTTCAACTCCAAACGAGTGTACATTTGGGTTGGCAATGTAACTGGTTCACTATACCAGTTATGTATAAGGAGCTCCTCAATTCCTCGCTGACCCAACAACAACAGCCAAGCATGAATCTCTTCATAATTGAAGTCATCTTTTGCAAACAAGGGTTTAGGCTCTACAGAGAAGACAAACCTTCTTATGGGACCTTTGAGCTGAAGCAGCAATCTAGTAACATGCATCCCTTCAAACTTACTCCTCAAAAAATAAAAGAAATCCTCATCAAGTATAACATCGGTGAGCAACGTCCACTTAAACCTCCAGTTTTTCGCTAAAATGGATGTCGTCACCGCCTCTGTTAGTGGCAAACGGTTCAAAATATTGCTGATAACGTTCTCCGGCATGTTGCTAATATCATCCGCCATGTCGTTCATAACATTCCATCCAAAAGACATGGTGAGTTATGGAAAATGAAGTTTTGGATTTCGTCTTGGATTTTCAGTCACTGAGGTTTTTTGGGTTTGGATTTGGTTTTTCAATAGGTCTATGTACTTATGGTGGGCACAGGGGTTTTGTTGGATGTGGGTTTATTGATTCCCGCGAAAACATTAATATGCGTATCAGAGAAGATACGGTAAAGTTACATAGTTAATGTGTGACTACACCGATGGTCCCTCAAGTTGTATGTGTGGTTTAGCTTGGGTTAACTAATGGTTATAATGTGACTGGACTATTATGCCCCTCATTTTGTGACCAAAAACTTGCGTTGACCAAGCCGAAACTGGTCAAGGGACGCAATCGGCCTAAAAAACACAAGGTTTGGACGCCAGGCGACGTTTTTTAAAAGTTAAGGTGCCATGCAATGTTTTGTGGAAAGTTCAGGGACCAACAATGTATTTTACTCTAGAATACATAGTTGATGATAAGCTACAAAAATCATTTACAATAAACTGAAATAGTTACTAATGTAGTTATTTTAAATTCATAAATATTACCAGTAAATATCATCTTTATAAGCTCATATATGTAACATTTTATATCTATAAGACGATTTTTGCAAAACTTTTCATCAAACTTTTTGCAAAACCTACTGGAGATGACGCTTGACAATATCAAATTGTACAAACCCCATTTACGTTTTTCGCATTTTACTACATATTTTTTAATGCATGATAGCAAAAATGTAACAACCCGTCACATATCGATAGAAAATAAGTCATTTGAGCCGTTTATAGACTTGAAGCGGTGATCTACTAGTATTTTGTCTATCATGTTTTACAGTTGAAACCCAAAAAAAAGAAAACGGTGTCTATAAAAATTGTACGACGGGAATATATTGTTCGACCCAAAGCGCCATAAGGCTGGTCACTATGGGTAGTGGCTAACACCACTACCTCCACCTTTCAAGCGTAATCACCATAACACAAGTACCCAACCGCACGTCAAGGAATAATTTTTGCACTGGTTTGGTGGTATGCACCACCGAACAGTTTCCCATGTTTTCTTTGTGTGGTGTTTGTGTAATACTCCATCCGTCTCAAAATTATTGTCATTAGAGAAAAATCACAAATTTTTAATAAAAATGGGACCACTATAAATCTCAATCACTCAAAGAGAATATTCACCTAATATATTATATAGTTTTACTTAAAAAGAAAAGTGGACAATTATTTTGAGACATCCAAAAAAGAAAATGTGAACTATAATTTTAAAACAGATGGAGTATATATTTTTATATTTTTGGCTTGGTGATGACCATAACACCTTTGATGATAACTTTAGCTATGCATTAAATGGTAGTGTGACAACCACATAAATACGATGACTTTGGCCACCATATTAAGAATGTCCAAAAAAGCATAGTTTGTATAAAATCTTTTTTTAACTACACTCACTCACTTGTCACTTGTTCACTTGTTCGTCGTCTATAGGTGGTGATCTCAAACACAAAGCTAAAGAAACTTTCTAAATTAGTCCAACATGTTCAAAATCACCACCATTAAAGCAGCCATTCCTTCCATCGGAATATTCCCACTTTCAAACAAGAAGACAAGTTCGAGCAGCAGGTTTTTTGGAGCATCGCCTGATGTTTTCCCGCCATTTATGCTCAAAGAAATGGAAAAAATACAAGACCCTTTTGCTAGAAAACTTGTTTCTAGGATTGAAATGCTTCCTGTTGAGGTACAGTACTTATGCTATTATGATTTTGTATCTTTTTATGTTTCATATGAAATATGTTATATCAGTCTATACTATTTTAAGTTCAAAGAGTGTAACTCAAAAAAGTAGATATCATGTGAATATTCATTTTGAGAAGAAAAAAAAAGGTAAAGAAAAGTGGCACTCAATGAAATGGTGTATGAATGCTACTTGGGGTTTTTTTAGTCACATAATTGTGGATGGAGAAAAAGCATGCATATATACATAAACAAGCTGCTAATTTCAAGTTTTATTGTTGAAGGATTCAGTAAGTTAATGAGTTTTCAGTAACTTACAACATAGTTATGGGAAATGTTAGGACTTTTATTCACAACTAGCTTTCAGAACACAATATTGCCATTAAAACATAAGATACAAGTTAAATCAAAGTGTAATAATACTGAGAGCAAAATATCATTCACTCATTTTGTAATGGGTAAAAGCTATAAATGTTTAACGTACTTACCATAATATGTACTAATTTATTATGTTTTCTCAACTTTTTTTTTTTTTTTTTCTCTGTCATTACACTTAACGTTGTTTACGCTCAACATATCATTATACATATCGCGGCCTACACATTTCACATGAAAAGACGCAGATACCTTGTCTTCTTCCTAAACCATTTGATGATTATTTCTCCTTTAAAAAATGGATCAAGCCAAACAGTTTTTTCAGCTTTTAGTAATTCTTGATACATTATCCGGTACCCTTGACCCAAAAATTCTTGATTCAAAAATGGATCAAGCCACCAAAGCTGCCAATATGAGATAATGTATCATCCATAAACTGCTTCACTTATCTTAACATAAACTGCCCCTAATAGACTCGTTGCTTTAGTATTAGTCGATATATGTTTATTTTGTAGCACATACATCAATTAATGGAGTACTACTTTAATGTTTATGATGGACGGTTGATACAAAAATGGGCCCAAAACTATAATGTTTAGTATTAGTTATTTTGTGGCACATACTTCAATTAAACATTGACAGTTGATGCAACGGAGATACGGATGCTTTTATTCTGTTTTTATTTAAAAAAAACGAGTTGGGCGCCGGCCCGCCGCGTTGCGGCGGGGCGTCGTTTCACGCTGTTGATAATTGCAATGTATATACTCGTTTATATTACGACGACACTCGTCAGGGCGTGATGAAATGACAGCCAAGAGACGACCACCTGAGAATTGCTCATCAACATGGGGGTCAAGCTTGCACTCTTCTTGACGCTTCTCAATTTTCCTCACAATATGGTTGCTGTTCTTGGCCTCCTACAAACAAACAGCCGTATACAAAACGTAAACACAATAAGCCTCAAATATCTTGCTTATACTACAGCTAATTACATATAGTCTAACATTAGTAGATGCAAATTGTTTCCAAAAACATTTAGCAATCCTGCTTTTAAACTGTTTTTTTAGTGATTCGGTCACGATGTATTCTATAATTTAATTACTCGTAGCAAACTAAACTGCAGAAGGAAGCAAAGAACAAATGTAGTAACTCATTTTGCACAAATGTAATCTGATCTGGTAAGCATTAATCAATAGTATTGGAATCAGACTTTTAATATATGTATTCTAAGAATGCATACATATAATAAGCACAATTNAACGAGTTGGGCGCCGGCCCGCCGCGTTGCGGCGGGGCGTCGTTTCACGCTGTTGATAATTGCAATGTATATACTCGTTTATATTACGACGACACTCGTCAGGGCGTGATGAAATGACAGCCAAGAGACGACCACCTGAGAATTGCTCATCAACATGGGGGTCAAGCTTGCACTCTTCTTGACGCTTCTCAATTTTCCTCGCAATATGGTTGCTGTTCTTGGCCTCCTACAAACAAACAGCCGTACACAAAACGTAAACACAATAAGCCTCAAATATCTTGCTTATACTACAGCTAATTACATATAGTCTAACATTAGTAGATGCAAATTGTTTCCAAAAACATTTAGCAATCCTGCTTTTAAGCTGTTTTTTTAGTGATTCGGTCACGATGTATTCTATAATTTAATTACTCGTAGCAAACTAAACTGCAGAAGGAAGCAAAGAACAAATGTAGTAACTCATTTTGCACAAATGTAATCTGATCTGGTAAGCATTAATCAATAGTATTGGAATCAGACTTTTAATATATGTATTCTAAGAATGCATACATATAATAAGCACAATTTTATTTAAACATATATATTAGTACAACTGCTATACATCATATATGAAACCGCATTTCCTACGACTCAAAGCTATGAACCCATGAATAAGTTTGCTATAGTAGAACTATAAACTAACAGTAATGTACTCTTGTTTGGGTTTGCAGCCAGTTTCATAAGGCAACATGTTTCGACCTGTTTGACCCGGTAACCCAGTTGGCCATTATAGCAGCAAACCAAAAAGGTATACCAAGCAGATTTCCAGTTTCATTAATGCGTCTAGTTAAATGTTGCCGCGAATATCTCAAAATACAAAAGGAAAAGGAAGAGGGTAAAAAAATTAAAAATAATAGGGTAAGGGCTGCGTGCACAGATCTGGTCTAAGGGGTTGTTTGGACAGATGTGCTCTAAGGAGCTGTTAGGACACCCGTAAATTAATTTGGAGGTAGATGAACTCGTAGCTTTAGTAATAAGTACGTGTTTCATTCGTACCTTTGGTCTGCTGGTCTGATCCTGATCTGCTGTTCCAATCGTGAATGCCGCTGTACCATGTGCCTTTGTGCAAGGGTTTCCCAGACCGAAGGTGATTCACATGACCTGATAGACAACACTCCATCGGGTTAAATTACATAATTCAGTGTAATCATCCATAAAATAACCAATGTGATACAATTAAAATGTGCCCATTAAAGACTGAAGAATTAGAATAAGAATAATCAGATGGCGAAATAATATTATTTTGTACATTTGGATCATATAAGAATACTTAAAACAATTTATAGTAGCTACTAACCATGGAAAGAGTTGCAGATCCTGCCCCAGCTTTTGCCTGTAAAATAGTCCATAATTCAGATTTCCTATTTATCTAAGTGAAAGATGATTTGCTGAATGCAAACTGAAACTAACGGTTTACCTCAACAACTTCAGTTCCACCATTTTGGATCCGAGATGCCAGGTATGCAGCTACTTCTGAAGTAAATGAACATGGAGGCTTAATCTAAAAAAACGTAAAATGTTCAAGTACGTCCTCCAATTAACTCTATGATTTAGAGAAGTGTATATATACACGGCCACACAGTATCTTGCTGTCCATATATCTTGCTGG
>LBNU01034647.1:13303-27556 GCA_014162995.1 Artemisia annua
GTGGCTAGGAGAGCAAGAGGAGACCCAAAACACTTCCAATTTTACCCAAATCACCTTATGTATAACCCAAAACACTTGTAAATGCAACCCAATTAATCTTGATCTTCAAATTTTTAAGAGAATTTTGTGTGTGTGTGTGTGTTTGTGCTCGGCCAAAGAAAAACAAGAAGAAAGATATATGAAATTTGGGTGTAGCCTAATAACTAGTTAAAAGATTAGGTTGGATAATAGATTTGGTTAATGGAGTGTAACTTGGTTAATAAGGTGTTTAGTTGCATGTGATATAAGTTGGTGGGTGGTGACTAGACCATGACTATGGCCGGCAAAGGGGGATCCAAGGAGGGGGAATGGGTAATTTTTACTCCTCGTTGGTATATCGTGTGTCGGTTTAGGCTTAAATGCAACCGTTACGTCCCGGTTTGACGTTTTTGGACAAGAATACGTAAAATAAAGTTTTTAGCCACGATTTCGTCAGAAATGTAATAAACTGAGTTTACTGACTCAAAAATATATTTACTTGACCTTTACCATAATTACTGTGGTGTCGGTTCGCGTGCGGCGTTGTTTTTCAGAAAATGTGAGAAAGCTCACAGTAAATTATGAAACTTGTCAGTAACTATCCGAAATGGATTAATTTGTGTTTACTGACAAAAATAAACTTTTTCAGTATTGACTGTAAGCTACAGTGTGCAGGACAGCTCCCGAAAACATGCAGAAATGTGCAGAAACATGCAGAAGTGTGCTAAAATGCATATAACGTTCAAGGTAAGTATAATAAATAGAAATTTATTATAAAATTAATTTATGAAAAATACCATTTGTCACAGTTGTAATGTGCCATCCACACATTACGTTGGCATTATAGATATAATAGATAAGAGTTAAATTGTTCAAATTGTTTTAAATGGCAACCATGGTGCCAACGTGGTGGTAGTGCAAGTGTTCAAATTGTTTTGGGTGGGTACCAACAGAGGTACCACGAATTACAGACCATAAATTTTTGTTTGAAACATGTTTTGAAATTGTTTACGTTCAAGGTAAGTATAATAAATAGAAATTTATTATAAAATTAATTTATGAAAAATACCATTTGTCACAGTTGTAATGTGCCATCCACACATTACGTTGGCATTATAGATATAATAGATAAGAGTTAAATTGTTCAAATTGTTTTAAATGGCAACCATGGTGCCAACGTGGTGGTAGTGCAAGTGTTCAAATTGTTTTGGGTGGGTACCAACAGAGGTACCACGAATTACAGACCATAAATTTTTGTTTGAAACATGTTTTGAAATTGTTTTTGAAACATGACCAACATACTGGTCATCACATCCATATCCTCGCCGTGCTTCCAGCCAACACCGGCGTGTTTCAGCTTTGCTCACCTTCTTCTTCACTACTGCTTCCAATGTCTTCACTTCCATTATTCCCACTAGCATCTCTCAGGTACCAGAAACTTCTCATGTCTACTTACTTGCATAACACGGGCTCTCCAAACAACTCCATCTCCTCAGCATTGAATAACTCCATACTATCTGCAATTCTTGTAATGAGATGACCACAACACAAGTATGTTCCCCCAGCAGCAGCAGCTCCATTTGCCAGATATTGAGCAATAATCCAAATCACATTTAGATGCCCCAATGGATGTTTTTTTGTCAAAAGCGTGCAATATCCATAAATCTTCATCAAATCGTGATAAATCCTGTGAAGGATTGAATTCACAAAAAGTTTATGCGACACCTGTAACATAGGGTTCTTAATCTTCCATACCCTCTTTTTTCCATATACTACATCTTCTCCACTTATTTCCTTCCAATAAGCTGTTGCATCAAATCCTACTTGTGTCCTTTCTCCCTTACCAATCATGTAAATCAATTTGTCATTACAAGCTTCTTGTTCAGAAATCAATCCCAGCATTCTTCCAAATTGTATCAAAGATACATTCATACTTTCTCCTCCTAACCTGAAACTAATGAAAGGATCAGTTTCCATCCCTTCATCGCTAATTTCTTTTACCACTTTCACACTACTAAGGAATTCCAAAACCCATTCCTTGTAAATAGGCTCCCTAATCTCCAAAACTCTCTTCCACATCCATGAATTCACAATTTCTGTTCTGAATACCATCCTGACCAATAGCATGTTTTCTAGCCACTCAAAACATCCAAGATTCTTAATCACACGCCAGTCCACTATCCTAGGCACTTGTATTTCCCTTTCACTTAGTCTAGTTAGTTTGCTATTCAAAATCTTTCTTTCCACTCTGTCTACCTTCTTCCATATCAGATTTGGATGTTCTTTAGGTTTCCTTTTAGGTGCCATAAGTGCTCCCCTGGTCCTTGAAGCAATATTAGAACTTCCTTCACCATACATGTTCTACTCTCACAATCACAAACAAGTAATATTAGTTGTTAGAAAACATAGCATCATAATCATAATCATTTAAGCAGGTTTCATGCATGCTGCAATCAAATTGTTCCAGAAAATCGGCGGTTTTCGAAATAAAACCGGCGGTTACGTGATAGAATTTTCAAAATTATGAAAAAGTTTGGCGGTTTTAGTAAAAGATCCGCGGTTTTGGTCCTCAAAACCGGTGGTTTTTATGCTCTGCACAAAAAATGCTCTGTTTTATATTCAAGATTCATCCTTAAGGTGTCTTGGCATCAAAATTCTATTTCACTCAAGCCTCTAAAATCTTAAAATCATTCAGAAGTTTCCAACCAAGCATGTAATAACAACATATAGCAATTTAGGCATCATAAACTCAGAATTCAATGCATTTTACTCAAAATATCTCAAATATTAATATAGTGTCTTTAGAACATGTATTCTTCCTTCTAATCTAATAGGCAAATGTTTAATTACTCATATGGTTCTACTAACATAGGCAATCATAAATATTAGGGCTAAGATAAATCCTAATTCTTAAAGTGATCATAATTTAACAACTAAACAAAGGGCAGACTTAATTTTCATATAAGATAACACCTAACCAAGCATTAAATATACATAATTCAGAATATCATAGCAAACCCTAAGTTTTAGTTCATCAAAACCCTAAGAAATTTAAAAGATTAACACAAGTGTAAAAACTTACCCTCATTGTGTTGAAATATTGGTTTTGATCTTAAAATTTGTTTGAAACTACTTGAAATTTGGTAAAAACCGTCGGTGTTATGTGTGTGTGTTTTTGAGTGTTTTTCTAACTTTAGCGCGTAATGTCAAAATGTTCAGTTTTTGAGTTATAAAGGCTTCCCTCGCTAAAAACTCGGCGATCTTTAATAAAAGAGCGGCGACTATTTCTGCAATTTTTCTTACAGTGTGCTATGATCTTCTAGAGGATTAACAAGTAATAAACTAACAATAAAAGCAATCATATAAACATTCACAATTGTTGTTCATTCATCTCATTCAAGAGGCATACTCATCAAGCATAAGCTTGAGATACAACTTATTCAAAATTTTGTAAAATAACATAGAAAATAAAAATAAAAGAGGAGTATTGTTTCAACTCCATTTCCTGGGTGTTGTTTTGGTGTTTCAAGCAGTGAAATGCTCTGGTGACATAATGTCACCAAGCTTGTAAGAACCAGATGGTTTCCTCTTAGTATGATTAGTCTCAAATCCTTTTTCAAACCCATTTCCATATGGATCAACAATCTTTATGTTGACATGCCGCTTCCTATCTCCTTCTCCTTTAGTGATACACCCTGAATAATTTGGAGTCCAATCTGTATTTTTAATTGACAATGGTAATGCACCAAATAAGGCAGTAATCTTCTTCCATACACAAATATTCTTGAATGGATTTAAATATTCTTGTTCAGCCAATGCTCTTTCCATGGGGTCCTCAAAATCATAATACTTAGGGCGAGTAGGTCCAAACATGGGTTTACCATTCTCATCCCTTTTTGGCGTGAATTCCTCCTCATCTTCACTGTCACTATCATCTTCCTTAGTCCTTTTAATCTTTGTAGTTTCAAAATGGTGGTGAACCACCCCACCAAAAGTTGTTAACCTTTTCTTCCTTGTATCAACTATTGATCCTAGAGTGTGAATAAAACTTCTTCCAACAACAAGTGGAACATGCTTATCAATAGGGACATCAAGTAGCAAAAAGTTGGCTAGGATTGTGTGTGTGCTAACTTGACATAAAACATCTAGCAACCTCCCCATTGTTTCAGCCTGGGACATATCAAGCATCCTAATCTTATCAATCTTAGGTTTGACTTTCCCTCTTTCAAGTAACTCATAAATTTTGTAAGGCATCATATTGATGTTTGAACCTGTATCAGCCAAGACATAGTAAGTTAAGTCACCCTCCAAACGTATTGGTAACACAAAACATCCTGGATCATCAAGTTCCCTAAGTACTTTGTGTCCTCTAACAACATGTGTAGCAGCTTCTTCCTCATTCTCATCTTCTATTTCTTAATCCATCTTAAGTCTATCCATGAGAATACTATCTAGAATCTTTTTGTGTTTATCTGCATGTTTCAAGGTTTCAATAATTGGTCTTTTCTCATTTAGTAACATTATCCTAGCATACACATCAGCTTTCATCTCTTCCTTAGTAAGCTCATCTCTAGTTATTGGTCGGTTTATGGTTAATGAAGGTCCTTCATCTCCATACTTCATTTTGTAAATTGGTTGTGGTTTGTTTTTCAGTCTCCTACTTTTTCCCATCTTGCATACTAATTCAGGTGCTTCTAAGGCAAGTGTATATTCATTGTTTGGGAGTGGTGGCAAATCATCTTCACAAATTCCAGCTAGTAACTCATCCAAACCCTGCAAATCATTGTCTATCATTGTTGCATCAGGCCAAATGGTCAGTAAACCATTAGCAGAGTCCACAATGCTTCTAGCCAATCTTAGGAAAGGTATCCCGAGAATTACATTAGGTTCCCATTCATTTTCATTTGAGTTAACATAGAATTCTACCAGGAAAATATCCATATTCATTTGTACTAGCAACCTTTTAGTAACTTCTTTCCTACCATCTTCTTTTTCCTCAATGCTTACCCTTAGTTTTTTCATTAACTCCTTTGATATTAAGCTCCTGCTATAATCCAAATCAGCCACAACATCATTAGCATAATTGTTCTCAATAAAACAGGGAGTAATGAACTTCATGTAACACCCTTCAGTTTCCATTCTAGGAAAAATATGAACCCTTCGTTCATTTTCCTTGTTGTCAGCTGTAATCTCGAAAGTGACTTCTCCCTGCCAAGCATTCTTGCTCCCCACTTGGTCTTTGTTATCACTTACTCGTCCTAAGTTTGATTTCTTCTCCATTTCTATAGCATTACAGCACAACATCAAATTAAACATTAGTAGGTTAGTCAAATAAGTCATAACTTCATATGTCATATATGTCAAGAGATGAATCTGTTTAATCATCATAGATAAGAAACAAGCTTTCTGTAGAGACTTTTGCAGAAAAGTTCGGCGTGCTTGTATAAAAGTGCGGCGGTTACGTGGTATTTTGGCCGTTACATTTAAAATTTTCCAGAAGTACGGCGAGTTTAGGTAAAACATCGGCATGTTTCTGGGTTTTTTCAGTCTTCCATAAGAGATATTATCATTCATTAATTCAGATATCATTTGATAACATGTTGCAATTAAATTCTCATCTATAATAGCAATCCAATATGACATTTGCAAGCAAACAATTAAAAAGTCAAAGCAAAATATTTTTGTATTTTTGATTTTAATGTGCATTATATACTCATGCCATAATTCAGATAGTAAAAACAAAAGAAACAAAAGTCCTATGCTCTCAAAATCTGGAATAGACATTATACAAGTTTGTTTTTGGGGTTTTGTGAAATCAAATCCAACTACTCTTCACTATATTAAAAACTCGGCGGTTTTTGTCTGAAAAATCGGCGCTCTTTAATTTGTATCTCATAAACGAAATTTTCTCAACTTCAAATAAAAATTCTTGGTATATAATTAAATTTTCTTTTTGCAAACTAACAATATGATTCAAACTAGCCTCCCCGGCAGCGGCGCCAAAAACTTTGGTGTGTTTCGAAAGCTTTATATTTATTAAACTAGTTTCACCATTTTTCTTATTACACAAAACACATGGGTAAAAGTATAACCCCTGTTTATAGAAAAGGTTTGAGGTAAGACCAGGTCGTCCCAAGAGAGGATGTTGTTTCTTATTGCTAGCTATAGGTAACAAAATTAAGTTCAAATGATTGTCACTTATCACTAAAACCGTTTTTGTTAGATTTAAGTTCTTTGAAATGTTTTCCCAATTTATATTAAAAGTATGTTTATTCAAGGCAAAGCACATGAGAATAATTAGAAGTATCACAAAAGTTACATGGACAACACATAAGAGTAAAACATGATGGTTGATCACGTTAACTAATATATCTATCCTATGTAAGAGAATCTCCTTTCGGCCTTTGATTCTAGATACACAGAATGCATAAAGTTTGGTCCAAGTATGAAGTATATAACATGCATTTCCTCTAGTCAAATCGTTAGACTTTAGACTAGCCATTAAACGTATCATAGTTAAGGTTATTGTTTGTTTTACTAAGCAATTCTCACAAGCATAGCAATGAATTGTTATAGACAGACAGTTCATAATATAACCAACATGATTGAATCTTTCGACCTTTAGGCAATCACTATGATCAATCAAGACAAAAGATAGAACACTAAACAATGACATATCAAATGCAAGTAACATAGATTCAATATTCATAACATCATTCTCATAACAAACATGGCTCAAATGCCTTAAACAAACATAAGGTTACTACTTCATATTATTCATAAAGTTAAACACGTAAACAAGTGTTTCTAGCATTATAACGAAATTATACCGAAAGTATTCAAGCTCCAAGTGGTTCTCCAAGTGTTGTTCCTTCTACTTAGCTAGTGGTTTTGGTGAAAACCACTACTAACTGCTTCTATGATCAAGTGTTTTTTTGTTGTTGTTGTTGTGTCTTTTTAAAACTCCGAATTAGGCTCCTATTTATAGAGTAGATGCAACCCTAACTCGTCCCTGTACGTTTATGACAAGCAAATGATCGATCTTGCCATTTAAGTTAGCTCATTAATGTAGAAAGTATAACTGTCATGTGAAGTACGCCGCGCATGTTGTGTAAAACCGGCGAGCTTTATCTTGCGTAACCGGCGCATATATTGTATAAAACCGGCGTACTTTATGTTTGACTCGTAGATATATAGTTGACCAAAGATGCCCGTAAGCGGCGCTATTCCTTCATATAAGCGGCGTGCTTTAGTCCAAACTATGTCTTTTCCTTTTATGTTCACAAAGTCATCTAACTCGTGTATTCCTCGTTACTTTCACCAGACCTTTGTCCTGCAAATATATTCTTGTATTAAGTATCAAAAGTCCTAGAAATGTGACTATTTTATCCTATAATTCATATAATATCGGGGGTATAAACATGTATAATACGAGACTCATCAGATGCTTTTGCCACCAAACATGTTAGATAACCTTCAAGCTGGACATCATTCAGATTGAATGTATATAGATTGTGACTTCTAGGAACTCTAAGCAAAATTGGAGTGTCCTCAGGTAGCTTGAAGTCCTTGGAAAGCACAAGACAATCTTTCTCAGTGAAGAAAACATTGTTCTTAGTGTCATAGATTTGTGAGATAGAGAACAGATTGAAATTTTGAAGTTCCTTCATATGGTAGACATTGTCAAAGTCCAGCTTGGAGGTTCTAATTGTTCATTTCCCTGTAATTCTACCATCTCCACCTCCAAATGTCACAGTGCCTCCATGGATGGGCACAAAGTTATGTAACCTTTCTTTATTCCCTGACATGCTTCTGGAACAACCACTATCTACAATACCTATATCTTTACTCTTAAGAGGATGATCCTACAACAACAAAAAAATATACAACAATATTAGTATCATAGGGAGACTCAAGTCATAAATGACTTGAGCCTGCCTTGTGGATCATTAGAGTGAAGCCATGTAGAGGAATGAGATCCACCATTTTTCTTGGATCCCCTGTTTGCAGATGGTCTATATTGTCTCCAATAACAACCTGCTGAGGGCTTACAGCAGTATCCCAGTATGCCCCCCCCCCCCCATGTACATTGGGTCATAAAAAACAGGCCAAAAACCATTATGATAGTAAGAACTAGTGGGTCTGAAAAATGGTCTAGCAACATGTCTTTTCCAGCTAGCTGAAAAAGGCCTACCAGCAGGCTGGCCTACCAGCAGGCTGGCCTACTAGCAGGAACTGGCCTACCAGCAGGAACTGATTTGTCAGCAGGATTGGGTCTGCTGGTGGTATGTGTTGCTTGTGGAACAAATGAGGGAATGGCATTGACATTATTCCACATTGGTCTAGGTCTCTTTTGGTCAGCGCAAACACCCATTCTCTTCTCATGAAAGTCATAATCCTTAATAAGATGAAATTTACTACCACACACAAAACAAGATTTCTTCTTTCTAGAAGATTTATTCAAAACATGAGATATCTTATTACACACAAAATTATTCAAACAAACACTAGAAACTGAATTGTTTTGCATAGACTGAAAAGAATTGGTTTTCATAGAATTAAAAGATAAGTCTTCAAGAGAAGCTGTCTTTGAAGTGGATTCATCAGCAGCAACTCTTGGGGAGAAGTCAACAGACTTGCAAGAAGACTTGGGTTAGGGCTTGGGTGAGTCAGACTTGACACTTGAATCACAACTAGCAAAGCTATTGGTATTGGTCTCTGATGTCTTGTCACTGAAAGAACAAGATACAAAGTCATTAGATTCATTGCTAGAGTCAGGTAAGTCAGTAGACTTATTGCCAGTTTCCATTTGTGATTCAACTAAGTCTAGGTGTGGTGAGGTTGGCATAAAGGTTCTTGTAATGGTGGGAGAAACAGTGTGCATTTCTCCCCCTTTCACAAACATAACAGGTGTTTGAAATTGCAAAGCAGGTTCAGGGTCTAATGTACTAGGTTCATTAGGGTCATAAATTTCATCTGGCCCTATGTAATCTCCAAACCCTAAATCTCTTTTAGACCTCATGGACTGAGAACTATTAATTAACTTCTCAAGATGTTTAGCTCCCTCTTGCCACTTCATACGACCTGCAACTTCATTATCAAACATAACCTGCAATTCTTGTTTTTCTAAATCTACTTTTGCTTTTTCTTTTTCAGAAAAATTCAACAAATTTTTAGTATTTTCTAAGTCTCTTTCAAACACCCTAATTTTCTCTTCATAAGCTAATTGATTCTTTTGGAACCAAACATTTTGTTGCTCTAATGTTTTAACTGCACCTTTATAGGCTTGAACCTAAATATAGCATTCTTTATATTGTGTTTCTATTTCATCATAAGATTTTTTAAGTTCAGCATATTTTCTATCACAACCGAAAATACAATTTTATACCTGAGATGAGATGCCCATGAAAGCAAATTCTTCAGTCTCATCTTCTGAACCACAACCTGCCAGCAGTGAGTAGAGTTGAGAAGCACTGCTGTCTACATCATCAGACTCATGTTCCTTATAGTCAACACAAGAATCCACAAATACCAATGCTTTGGATGGTCGAGACTCCACTTCTTTCAGCTTGAAAGTAGAGTATCTTGTCTTATCATCAGCCTCCTCTCAGTGCACTCTCTTGAAAAGTGACCCATTTGACCACATGAGTAGCACTTGGCTTTCTTCTTGTCAAACCTGGCTGGATCCCTGCCTCTGAAGTTGAGCTTTCTCCCAGCCTTCTTCTCAAACCTTTTTATGTTGACAGAAAGCATAGCCAATTGCCACTTCAAATTCATCTCCTCCAAGTCCAATTTATCTAATTGCTCCAAATATTCAAAAGCCAGTTGCAGCTGTGGTTCATAGTCAGCAACAAAAGAGTGAAGCACATCCTCTAACACACTACTAGATTGTGGATGATTCTTTGGTCTAGCAGAGTTGTAGGAAGATGATATTGATGAAGAACTTGGACTTGCATTATGTGTCACCCTGTTAGAAGTAGTGCTTACAAATGCTAAGTTTGTAGGAGTTGATGAATAGGTAGAATGCCCCTTGATATCAAGCTCAAGAGATCTGAGCTTGTTGTATAGATCATCAAATGAGAGGTACTCAAGGCCACCTTTGGCTTTAAGTGTGATGCTGACTTGGGACCAAGAATGAGGTAAGGCTCTTAAAAACTTGGAATTACAGTCCTCATTGTCAGGCTTGGCTTTCAGCTGATTCAACTGACTCAAGATCTTCTGAAATCTGTCATACCTCTTGTGTATTTCTTCTTCTTCTGAGATCTTGAATTCTTGGAACTCCTGCTTGAGCATGGACTTCCTCATTCTCTTGGACTCATCATTGCCCCCAAACCTTGCTTTAAGAGCCATCCAGATATCCTTGGCATCATCAAGATAGTGAAAATCTCCCATATGATCATCTGGGATAGCTTGAAGCAAGATAGTTCTTGCCTTGTTCTCTCTTTGGACAGCAATAACTTCATCAGCAGTAGTAGGAGGAAGGATGGTAATATTACCATCAGGGTCTTTTCCAATCTTCTTCTTATTATTGCCATTCTGGATCACACTCTAGAGATTAAATCACTGTTGGTGATCCAGTTCTGCATTTTCATTGCCCAGATCTCGTATTCATCCTTCTTGAGATAGGCGAACTTTGCATTGCTGCTGGTAAGAGTAACCTGCTGAATTGGTTGTGTCTGAGTGTTGTTTGCTTGAGTGACCTCAGTGTCATCTGATGATGCAGCAGACATTGTATTAGGGTGAAAGAGTTTTGAAGACAAGCTGTTCTTTGTACACAGAGACTTCTCCACAGGCTCTGATACCACTTGTAGAAGATTGTTTAAGCCCCATCTAGGATTAGTAACATTGATTGCATAGCAGAACAAGAACAAGAACATAATCAACATTACTAACAGGTTTTCTTTATTAAACATAAATAAAACTACTAACTACTAATATACACACGCTTTGGATCGTGTGTCTAGACTCTCATTGAAAGAGTTCTCTATCAAAAGATAAGTTGCTCATAACCTAGACGCCACCCTCTTTATATAATAGAGGGAGGTTACAAGAAACCCTAGCTTACTAAGAAAGCTAGCTAACTATTACATATTAGGCCCTCATTGTTTCTTCTTTCTTCATTCTTGCTAGTGGGTTTTGTAATCTTCAAATCTGTAATTCCCAACAGACAGTGACGGAGAAGTTGTGGCGGCAGTAGTGACCCTTGAACCAAACAAACAAGCAAAAACATTCAACCACCTTACAACCTTCGATATATACATGAAAACAACGAAATATGGGGCGGAGGTGACGCGTGAACACGTGTTTTCTTCACGAACTGGATATATGAGATGTTGTGCTGATATTGTTTGGTGTTATTTTGATGGTGGTAGAGGGCGGAGAACAGTGGTAGCCGGCTGTGGAGGTGGCGGCAGGAGTTCTGTCGCACGTGAGTTATCTCAAAAGAAAGAGAGGGAGATGGGGATGAACCTGGTGGTGGCGGTGAGATTATATGGCCGGCGGTGGTGGCTCAGTGGCCAGATTCGTGGCCGGAAAAGTAGAGAGAGAAAGGGAGGGTGGGTGTCGGCTGGTATGTGTGGTGAGGGTGATGAAACCCTAATATGAGATATGATAGGCTTATATAAGCCACAAGATTTCTAGTGATAACCACAAGGGCTAAAATGTAAACCCTATAAACCTTAGGGGCGGCGGATGAAATTAGAACACAAGGACCAATGCTGTAATTTACGATATCTTTCACAATATAAGGTTCGGGGCTCATTTAAGCGAGTAAACGGAAGATTTATGATACGGGATTAACACCAACGTGCTCAGAATAATATTTCCGATAAAAATGAATATAAATACCCCTAGTTTCTCACAAATAATACCAAACTCAAAATGAACTATTGTTTCTCCGAATAGAACATAGCTGGAAATTTGTGGGTTGTCACACAAATTCCCTGGAAGATCGTAGACCTGATCCGCATAGTCATCATAATCATAGTCATCATAATCATCTTCACGATCATGACCACCACCAAATAGGTTCATAGACTCATCAAACGTATTAACAACCTCGTCTTCATCACTATCAGAAACAACAATCTCTCCCACTGATGAGACGAAAAATGTTACGTTTTTAGGGGTCGGTTTGAGTCCTAATTCATATGTTTTTGGTTTGAATTTCACCCAAAGTCGTTTCTTTTCTCATTTTAGGTACTTTTGAAGGGAAAATCACAAAAGAAGCATTTTCGGGCTTTTTCGGAGTGAAAAAGTGCGGAAAACAACAAAAACTCAAAAGACCTTGAAGATTACAGAAGGTGACGCCG
This sequence comes from Artemisia annua, assembly GCA_014162995.1. Taxonomy (NCBI): domain Eukaryota; kingdom Viridiplantae; phylum Streptophyta; class Magnoliopsida; order Asterales; family Asteraceae; genus Artemisia; species Artemisia annua. Next base: position 25,633 of record LBNU01034647.1, read on the forward strand.
TCAGAGTCTACAAGGTGACGCCGTCAGGAACAAGTGAAGTCCAGAATTGGAAAAATACTCGTGACGGGCCAGAGAGTTCATAGTGCAAATTGGTGACGCCGTCAACCAAGGCCGTCAGATCTGGAACCAGCAATTATGACCACGTCAAGGAAGGCCGTCTGAAAACCCTAATCGCCGAGCTGACGACGTCACCTATTGGGTTGACGCCGTCAGCCCGCAAAATCTATATATATAGAACATTTTTCTTTTATTTATAAGGAATTTTAGAGTGGAGAACTTGGGACCAAAACCCTAGTACGAGTTTTACAGACCTTGGAGGGTATCCAAATCCTTCCAACTTGCATGTTCAATTGAAGATAAGTCTTTATTCATACAATATGTCTATGTGTTGTGTGATTTATGCTTGTGCTTGTCTTTCTTTCAACATGCTAGGCTAATTTACTTTGTGTTTGCTTAGATCTAATGAAACCTAACTATTGATTATCATGTGATGTGTATGTTGTGATTGTATTTGGGTGAATGTTTCATCTACGTTAGACTAGAGAAAACTGGCTAATCTCCTATACGGTAACAAGCTTGAACGTCTTTAGAAACGTGAATCGTATGTGCGTTATCGATTTTAAGGTAGTATTTCATGCATAGGTTGCTATCGGTGAGCTCATGATAGGATGCTTGACGTATCGTCATAGAGTGAGGTAGGAACTTATAGAGTTAGGGAATTGAACGCACTCCCTACGACTTGTTAGGAATACACCCGTCATCCACGCAAACTCAACATACTAATTACATGGTAAAAGATAGTTAGGGAGTAATGAAATCTAAGTAAACACTATTCTCCACCACTGATTTTCTCAAAACCAAAAAAATACAAAAATATAAGTAGCTTAGAAGTAGATAACTTGGGTTAGTTGACTAGCAACTAATTCCGCCCTATCCTCCAAAACCAGAGATTTTACTGCTTTCATAAAATATAAAAATACAAAAAGAATCTTCCTCCACCCTTAGACCTAGATTAGAGTAGCCTTTAGCCTAACGAACACTATTCCCTGCGAGAGAACGATCAATCCCCCGGTACTTGCCACTACACTATACTACATCGGTCAGGTACACTGCCTGGTGGGGATTGCAAGCTTCTCGAGATCCCTCGAGAGGTAAAACGTAGTGCGTGTTGCAATCCACGCGCATCAAGTTTTTGGCGCCGCTGCCGGGGAATAGTTATTGTTTAGGTTAATTTTTATTCTTAATTAGGTCTACTCACTAGACTCCTTTCTAGTGAGATTTTATTTTATTTTTCTAGGATTCCCTTTAGTCTATCTTCTTCTTTGTGCATTTGTTCGTAACACCTCTTCATGAGTAATATTGATCGTTTGATCCCTGTTATTCGTGTCTTCCGCCGTAGGAATTTCCAGTTACCCGACCTACCCCCTATTGTTGAAAACGAAAACCCACCAAACCTATCACCCAACCACCACTTTAACAACCATTCTGATATGGACGAATCTGACCATGACACCGACCATGAAAATGGCCCTTTTTACTATTCGTCGGATTCCGATGAAGACCTAGGGAATGGGGAAGTAGTTGATGACCCTGAAGGGAATGAAAGGGCTAGCCCTCTAAACTATATTGACCCTAGGACAAAGATTGAGAAAGATGGTTTGTTTAACATGCAATTCCCTTGCAAAATTAGGTTTAGAAGCTTTGATGCTTACCTTAATTCATCTTTGCCAATGAACATCATTTCACGTGCTGAATACAATAAAATCATGGAAAACGAGTTAGAGTATCAAGGGGATAATATTATTGCTAGGGCTAAAACTTTACATGTGTTTGTGGGGAGCTTTACCTATCAAACGGACTTTATGGTTATGGAAGATCTAAGAGAGTTTATTGATAGTAACCTTACCCAAGTCGTGTTTGGGAA